>JAXGGA010001610.1:0-146213 GCA_038373865.1 Uloborus plumipes | reverse complement strand
CTATGTACAAACACGCTTGCGCAAAGGAAAATGCACTGCTCTCCAAAAGCTACAGAAACTCGTCAAACGTAAAACCAAGTCTAAACTGTCATAGAAAAATGTCTCTTGCACTTTAAGAACAAGAATCAAGTAGCCCGGGGACACTTATCTCATACATGAAAAGTTATCCAACTTTTTCTATATCCAGATACTGTATTTTAAAATGTATTTTTACAAAAACTTCGAATTGCAGTTTTTAAATTTACATTAAAATTTAAAAATTCAGTTATAAGCAACTAAACAATGAAATATTACATGTGAATGCGGTTTCAAACTATTAATTTTGAAGTTTGTCGAACCAAACGTCAAAAATTGTGTTTTTCTGTTTTCAAACTTATCCTTTCGTGTAAAAAAAAATATTAAAATTATCTGACGACACAAATAACGTGAAAATAGTATCAGATGCACACTTTCATAACTAAAAAAAAAAATTTTTCCGAAAAAAAATTAATTTTCTCCATTTTTTTTTTTTTTACAATTGCAAATATGCTGAAATGACGGCATAAAAATATGCAATTTGAGGGGGGTGCATAGGAGGGGGCGGCATTAAAATTGGTACCAGGCCCCATCTCTGGTAGTGGTGGCCCTGTAAGCAGGCAAACCTCATCGCGTTATCGTTCAATTACAGAGAGGCGCAAATACGTCACTCGCTCCGCTGAAAATGACGAAATGAACCGAGAAGCAAAAAAAATAGTTCTTAGCGCGGTGTCCAAATTTCGGGTGCAATTAGACTCTCCGCTTCAAAAATCAGATTAGTTTATGACATTCACGCATTTTTAAGCTTGTTTCTTTAACCATAAAGTTGTAAAAATAATTTCACTTTTAGGAGTGTCGCTTCGTAGCGCGGAGAAATACATTCATTTGAATCAAAAGCGTCAGCCCACAAACAGGTTTCTCATCCGTTCTCCGTGACGTCATGGTCAAAGAACTTTGAAGCGAGAGAATTGCTTGACCCAATTTCATTTCACGTTTTTGATTTTTTCGTGCTTGTTAGCGTTTGCGTCCTGATCCAAATCATGTCTTCAACCGTTGCTAAGCGAAACGTGTTAGTTACACGGCAGACTTTAAGTTAAAAGTTATTGAGAAAGCTGTTGATGTTGGGAATCGGGAGGCCGCAAGGATTTTCAACGTGGACGAGTCCAATGTCAGGCTTTGGAGAAAAAACCAGTCCAAGTTCGAAACATGCGACCGCCTCAAACGAGCTGACAGAGGCGGGAAGCCTCACTGGCCGGAATTGGAGAAGGAGCTTCTTCGGTGGGTCCTGGCCGAAATTTTTTTTAAATAATAAGGAAGTGTAGAAATGTGGAATGGTTCTGCTCGGGAGAAAAGAATACAAAATTCATATTTGAATATTAAATAACAATTTATTCAACATAAGTAAAGTGTAAATAGGAAAAATTATTTTGACATTTAAAATATAAACTTAATCCCCCCCCCTCCTCACCACATTCAGTAAAAATTTCCCAACACACATTCAAAAACGATTAGATTCGATTTACAACATTTTTCTTTTCTTAAAAATGTTCAAAACTTCATAGACTTTAAATAAAAGTCCTCATTTTAAAAAGGTGCCACACAGTAGACAGTTCCTGAAAAAACTATTTAAAAGTTCATCATACCAGGATGCAGTCTATCATTAAATCACAGGCACACGACGAAGACTTGAAGGCTTAACACACCCGCTCGCACTTTGACTGACAGCAGGTTCAGAAGGTTTGAAATCCTACTTGTTCCTTGTCCCGGACGGCAGGCAGCAGATTGCTACTTAAAACTAACAGTAACCGGGCAACTGTAGAGAACACCTCATAATATGTTGAACTCCCGGTCCTGTTCATAGCCAATCTCCAAAGCAACACAACCTACACTTCCTTATTTAAAAATACCTTCATCTTCCACTATTTGAAGTTTTAAAAACCTACCCGCTCTTTTAGCAAGGCAGTTGAATCCAATCAATCACATTTTTACTTTGAGAAAAAATCCACATCCTCTGCGTGGCCAAATCAATTAAGGGCTCATAGCTCACATGGCGCACTTTCAGCACCAACACAATCCACCATCTCACTGCATCGACGGAATCAAATCATAAGAGAAGGATTGATTGCATGGTATTTATTCAGTCACCGTTAACCGACAGCTGACCTGATACGCTTCAAAATTCACTCAGTTATCTCCTTAACTGTTAAATTTCTTAAAACTTTTTAAAGTCTGTTTATGCAATGCATCCAGCAAAAAACTACTCAACCTATTTGCTGATTGCGTCACGTCACCTGTCGGGTAAACACATGTGATTCAGTTGTAGTTCCATTTCTTCATAAGTTCTTTTCTTTCGAGCAACTTCCATAGTTTTTTCATTAATGTTCTTTCTTCTTTTTGTGTTAGTTTTTGGTCAACACCAACCATGGAGCCCGGTCGCCCTTTCTGGCGCTGAAGAATTAAGAATTTTCTATCCTCTTCATTTTTTATATCATCCAAAGCATTTGCATGTGTGCTATGTCAAAAAGATCGTCCATAATTTCCACAAAAGAATCTCTCCTCTCTTTTTCTTTGCTTGAGGTTCTCGAGAAACTTTTCTGTAAATGCTTCCATCTATCGTGCAATTCTATTAGTCTTTCAGTACAATGGTCCGTTCTTCTAGTAGGAATTCGAGCTTTTTGCCAGAAAACTGAAACTTCTTGAATTACTAATGCAGCACTAGCTTTTATGGCCAAATTTACAACTTTCAGATTGTAAGAAAAGACGCTTAAAACTTGACTATTCGATGGTAATTTCGCTCCAACAATTTGATTGGAAATGTAACCAACGAGATCAATATAAAAATCTTTTCTTAGGTTATGTGATGAGCTACCGGAAGACGTTGATGCCATTTTAAAGTCAGGCACAAATAACAAGCAGCACTGGCGTGGACAGCTGCTCTCACGCTAATGCATGGTCGCGTCTCACCCCCCTTGACTCTTGACCTCTGACCGGATGTGGGGTCTTCTTCGAGTGGGGGCGGTAGAAATGGAAATCGGAGAAGGGAATGGGAGACATATAGGAACTAAACAGATAAGACAGGGGAGCAAAGTTTTAGATTGGAGTTTTTTCTTTTTTTTAAATTTGCACAACACATTAAATTCTTCTAAAATAGATGTTCTGGGCATGTAAATTTCAAAATGACCAAGTATGTGTGTGGACAGGACATACAAAAAAACTTTCGCAAGTTTGTTGTCGAAATTCTTGCATCACCAGGAAAGCGCCATGCGTCGCGGAAAACGTCTTGACCAAGCAGCTTCGTAATCTAAATTAATATCTCAGAGGAAACGGCAGGAGAGGCATGGAAGTCCACAGAAAGATAGTTTAAGTAGAATAACACTTTTAATTAGACATACGACCACCAGAAATGTAAATCTGCTAGAAAAAAAATTAACTTGAAAAAAAGTGAAAAATTCATATTTTCGGCAAAAATTTGACAATTTCATGCTCGTTGCGGCACCCCTTAAACTTTTCCGATTGAGCTAATATTTTGCACACATCATTTTATCTTTCATTGGAACAAAATAGGGGGGTGGGAGCTAACTTTTGTAAAAGTTGAAAAATAAGGGCCACCCTAATGTGAATGCATGGCTAATAACATAACAATAATGTGAATGCATATATGCATTTTTTTCAAACTTCCGTCAAATACTACAAACAATCTAAAGGTGATGGAGAAAAACTGTTTACATGCTTGAATTCAGCGCCTCATTTTGCCCTAAGATCAGGTATTTTTTACCATTTAACAGAAAAAGTTTTCTTTTCTTTTGTAGACCAGTGTCAGCAACGCTGACCCGGAATTTACGTTTTCCTACTTGGTACATTTTTTATCACTGATCTGACGGAAAATGCAAAATCAGGGCTCCACTGTTTCTGTGTATAATACAGGGGTTGGACAAAATGGTGTAGGAAACCCGTTGGCATTCAAAACAGCTTGCAGTCTTCTCGGAATGGATAAATACAGTTCCTGTATGTCTGCCAAGGGAATATTGTACCATTTTTCATGTAAAAGGGTGGCAAGTTCAGGTAATGATGTTTTCGGTGAATAACGAAAACGCATTTTCCGCTCCAATGTAGACCACAAAGGTTAGACAATATTCAGGTCTGGAGACTGTGGTGGCCAGGGGAGATGTGATAAATAATCGTCGTGCTCAGAAAACCTGTCCTGGACAATAAAAGCTGCATGAACAGTAGTACTGTCACTTTGGAAGACACGATCACCATTGGGGAATAAAATTTGAACCATGGGATGGACTTGATCAGCCAAAATGTTCACATAAGTCTTGGCAATCATGTGCCCTGACAGAGTTATCATGTGGGCAGAGGAGAATTACGATATGGCTGCCCAAACCATCACAGAAGCTCCGCCATATTTCACTCTTGGCAATAAGGAGTTTGTATTTTAGACTTGAGATGGCGTTCTCTAGACGTAAACTCTGCCAAAAGTGGGAAACAATGTGAAAGAAGACTCATCAAACCACAGTGACGTGCGGTCTGCCCAAGCAAACCAAGCAGTGCATGGGCACCAAAAAAAAAATCTCATTATTATGCTCATAAGTAAAGACAGGAAATATGAATGTATATTTTCTCTTGTCTTTCTTTTCTCCTGAAATGAAGTTTCAAATTTATTAAAAAGTCGCTTGACGACGTTCTCACACTCGCTCAAACGACGATTCTCCTGGATCCCCCTGGAGCACCGTTATCCCCATACAACAGAAAGAGAAGACCATCCCTGCTGCGAGTCGAACCCTAGCACAAGGAGGTTTGAAGGGGTGTTGCCATGCCAACGCATGTCGCCGTGGCTCCTATCCAATCATAGGAGACTTCCGAAGAAGCTCCTGTAGTGCCTGAAGCTCCTTCAAAACCAAGCAGGCAGTTCCATGCTTGGTGGGATTTCTAAAAGTTGCTATTTTTCGGGTGAAAGTAAAATGTTTTAAGCGAAGTATTTTTTGTTTTTGTCGCTGGATTTCAAGATGTTGGATATCGTCGCCGATTTGATTAAAGTACCCTTTTCTAGAAGATTATTTGAATGAGAAGAAAAGATTGATTTCTGGAGAAAGACCGGTACCAACACTGCCAAATTTAATTCAGCAGCAAAAGAGTGTAACTCTTCATTTTCAGACTGCGAATTATGAAAAGTGTGAGTGGCTTACTGGCAGTGTGTCACACAACAAACTGTACTGTTGGAATTGTTTGCTCTTTAGTACTGACAGGAACTCTTCTTGGACAGCTAAAGGATATGATAAGTTAAGCAATTTAACTAAAGCAATAAGGGACCACTATGTATCTGTTACTCATATTCGTGCTTCAATCTCTCTAGCTACTTTCGGAAGTGTTTGCATTGAGACTGAGTTGATTGTTTATATATTTTCTTAATAAGTGTTTCATTTGCATTTTTAATCTATCAGTATTATTGTTTGCTATACAAAGAATATTCTTTTCAAACTGACTGTTATTAGAATTAACACACATAGCTCAAAAAACTTATATTTCGTAATATTTGTTTGTAGTATAAGTACTACTATGAAAAAAAAATTGGACATCGAAGTTGCTTGGGCACTCTCTTGGGTTACCGCACGTGCCTGTCAAACCATATTACCTTCGTCCAGTACGCTATAGTCCAGGCTTTATGACTTAAACACCACTTTTTCCTGCTTCGGGCATTAGCATCCTTGATGAATTAATTTTCAATAGCAGCACAGCTAGCAATTCCCTCTTTATGAAGCTCTCTTCTAATTGTTTCGGTACTCACACGGTTTGATAACATGACATTCATTTCAGGAGTAACTTTTGCAGCTGTGATGTTCATATTTTTTGTCACAATTGCCCTCAGTGATTGTCCATCACGATCCCTAAGCACACAGTTTCGTCTGCGCTGTGATTTAGCGTATGATGTTTTTCTGCATTTCAAATATGTGGAATAAATCTTCGATACAGTACCTCTTGAAACACTAAAAACTTCGGCTACTTTGCTTGCGGAAGCACCTACCATACGTGGTCCACCAATTCACCCACTTTCGAAGTCTGTTAGCTCTGACATAATGCAATGTCAAGCTCACATAACAGTGCTCCGACAACGACTGAACTGTTCAACATATTTGCAAAGTTGTATAAGTAGCCTCAGTAGACGAAAACGCTAGTGCCACTTACATATTTCATTGAAATCAATCATTGTTTTCAAACATGCATTTCACTAGGTGTTTCCATATTTTTGTCCAACCCCTGTATATATATATCTATCTTAATGTACAAAAATTACGTGTCCCTGTGCTTATGGCCAATGGACTCCTCAGCTACTGAACCGATTTTAACCAAATTTAGCACGCAGTTTCAGTTAGGTCCAACTTAAATGATAAGATAGTTTTTATCTCAATTTAGGACCGCAATATGTTTTTTATTGCAAATTATCTATTTAGCTACCAGCTTTTCTGTATTCTTGGCTTCTATAAGATAAAGTTTAAATTGTGCATGTAAGTATTATTAAATCAATATTCGGAAAAGTATTATTTGCTTACTTCTCCTTTACTTAATTCAATTTATTAAAGCAGTTTAGATACTTAACATATGCTATTTTGTATGTTTTAAAAATATTTTTCACTCATGTTTAGGTACAAATATTTTTTTAGGAAAATTATTTTAGTGAAAAATATCATACCTTTTTTGAGCTTTGAGTTAGTTATAAAACATTCATATGATTTAGTGATTCTTATGTCAGGTGTATTTAAACAAAGAAAGGCTCACTGCATTATATGATCTTTTACCTATGCAATATTTAAATTTTTAGTGATTTAGTTCAGAATTGTATTTGCTAAGCGTATCCATCTGCAGCAATAAATTTGCAAATTATCGTTGAACAATACATTTGGTATTTACTATTCAAAAAACAAATTCTTAGGAGGGAAAATGTACTGTTTTATGGTGCGAAGATTAAAATTATTTCTATATACACAATTTTTGCCGTCACATTACTTTGTAACGTAAATATACACCTCATAGTTTGCCATTCAAAATTCGACTGTTTCGTAAATATCGTACCTTTTCGGGTTTTTAAATTATACAATATTCATTTTTTTGTGATTTTGTATTTCAATTGTATTGTAATAAAAAAAGGTTTTACTGTAATTTGTGAACTTTTACCTGTGTAATATTAAAATTTAGAGTGATTTTGCTCAGAATTGTATTTTCTAAACGTATTTCTCTGCATTCATAAGTTTTCAAATTATTACTATTATAGCTTATTTTTTATTTTTTTATTTTTTTTTTCCTTAGTAAATACAAATGTATTCTTTTACGACAATTTGCACATTTATAACCGTAGGTAGTACGGTAGTTCGCTCAGTATATAAAATTTTTAACTAAATCATACCTTAGCCACAGCGACGCGTGGCCGGGTCAGCTAGTATATATATATATATATATATATATATATATATATATACAGTACAGAACCTTTTATCCGGGAAACCAGAAAACCGGCAACATTTTGTCGATTTTTCCGCTACTTTTTAATATACGCATTTTCGGCAATTTCTAAAAAATGAAGAGCTTTTTTTTTTGTTTTTGTTTTTCTTTTAAAATACCTAAATGAAAATGAACGGTTTCTTCATAAATACCATACAAGTGGCATATAGCTCAGAAATTTTTAATATTGTAATATCTATAAGCACTTCTGGATCTTTTTCTCTTCAGGATGCATTTATTTGTTATAGTAACTTGGGTTTTATAAACAATTGGCAAATATCGCTTCGTAGCGATCCAGAAAACCGGGAAATTCAGTTATCCGGGATAGCTAAGAAGATAAATATATGTTAAAAATTAAAGTAACTATTTTTGTGATTTTCATATTGGTTGTGACCAAAAAACATCATTACAAACAAATAAAATGTATCAAACACCATGAGTGTTGAGTTATTAGGCAAAATCTGCTGTATAAAGTTTTTTTTCACTGCTAGAGGGGGGGGGGTATGAACGACCATTAAAGTGACACAAATTTTTAAAAAATAAAGGTGGGATCTCCAATTATCTTGCTTCGTAATTTGAACTGTGCAACGGTACGCGATTAGTCATTCAAAAATTAATTGAAAAACGTGATCGAAGCCAGGGTTTTAACTGGCAAGTTCAGAGGTGAAAATATAGTCATACCACGGATTCCTATTATACCTACAGATGTGCCAATTCAATTCAAACGTATTCAGTTTCCGATTAGATTGTCATTTGCAATGACTATCAACAAATCCCAAGGTCAAACGATGTCTGTTTGTGGCTTAGATTTGAGAACACCATGTTTTTCACACTGACAATTATACGTGGCATGCTCTCGAGTGGGTAAACCATCCAGTTTGTTTGTGTTAGCTAAAGATGGACTAACAAAAAAATTGTTCACGCTATAGCATTAAGAGATTGATATTGTTTAATAGTGTTACTGGCGTAATTGTTTAATTAATGATATATAATTTTAAGGAATAAATTATAATAACTTAAAAATAATGTTTGCCTTTTGTTATTTTTATATTCCCACATCGTTCACAGGGCTCCATGCTTATTTCACGCATATACCACATTCTTACATACATACAATATACACATTCTACCATACATACATACATACTTACAATAAGTAAGCTATTTTTTGTCAACACTAGAAATTACTAGGAAATTATTTATATGGCAAAACAACGTTTGCCGGGTCAACTAGTATATATATATATATATATATATATATATATATATATATATATATATATATATATATATATTAGAATCTGGGGGGAACATAGTCCCCTGAAATATTTGTTTTTTGTACTGTTAAAATGTAAATTGGTTTTGAACCAGCTTTTCTTTTGACAAGTCCCTCAAAACATTTTTTTTCCAACTGCAGCAGTGTGTGTAGATATTAAAATAATTAAAATTAATGTTAAAAAAAAAAAGGAATAGCTACTTTGCATTTTGCTGAACTTATTTTGGAACTAGACCTAATATAAATCTTAGTTCAGATTATAGAGACTTTTACAATGGTTAGAGCTTTGCAAATTCATATCTGGATTGTTATTTCCCTTAGTTTGCAAGTTTCTTTGTAAATGTTTGTATTTTGCTGTATTCAGAGTCTGATTTAATAAATATGTTTGTTGTTCAGACCCGGCTAATGGATTGGCAACTTGGTGTACTTGAAAGTAAACATTTTCTTGACCGACTGCAAGAAGCTAACCAGTATCTTCAACAGTATGAAACCAGTTGTGTTTCTGGAGATTGGATCTGCGAGTGGGACAGGTATACACCTATTTTCTCTTTTGAAATTTTTTATGGATCAGAGTTTTGTATCAACATCTTCAAAAGATTTGCTGCATTGTGCTGTGTTAGTTCTGTTTGAAAACCCAAGTTTATTTTGATTAATGTGAAAGAAACTGAAAACAAATATTATCTGTCATCCTTGAGACTTATTTAAGCTTCAGCTGCTCTGCAAAAGATTGTTTGGATTCTGCCTTATTAGAAGATACAGTACCAGCCTTGGTTGCCTTTGCAAGATATCCTAGGTAAGTCTCATTAAATTATTTTAGATTTTTTTTTAAATATATGTCAACTGTACTTATGTATAGTGCAAGAAAAAATGGTTTCTGCTACTCAACAATCATGTATGTTAGAAAAAAGTTAGAGGCATCAAATACACTTTTAAGTATTCTCAATTAGAATATATATACAATTTTGGTAAGGGGACGTATTCATATTAAAATGAATAGTAACTTTGTAATCTTGATTATCATGCCATAGATTTGGCGACATAAGTTAATTCTGAGTAGCTAAGTTAGCCTAAATCCTTAACTTAAGAAAATTCTGAGCATTCAAACAAAATGTATTCACAAAGAGACTACTGCAATAGTTTACGGTGTTATAAAGAGAAAATACATACTGTTTATTCTAATATGTAAGTCTTAATCAACTCTTTTAAAAGTCCACTCTGTGGTTTTATTAAGATTTTACTCGCACCAAAATAGTGGAATAATTTACCTTCAGAAGTGGTCAGTACCCCTTAAAAATTGCTGGGAAATGTATTTTTAGGCATAACAGAAACTACTAAATATTTTTAACTTTCCCTGATCAGTTTTTTAATCAAAATTTAACATAGATTGAATTTAAGTTTTCAAATCATAAATTCATAAATCAGAACAAAAACTAAATTGCTAATTTTTTGCTATCTAAAAACATGTTTTAATCGTTGTATATAAAAAAGCTAACTGCAATAAATATGGTAGTTTAGACATTATGTGCCAAAATATCTAGAAAAAGTGTTGCATTGTTTGGTTTATTTCTTCTGAATTGAATTGCAAAGCAATGTCAGAACCAAGTGACAAAAAAAATTAGTGTAAAATGTTAAATATGAGCTCTGATTAGAAATCTGTGCACAAAAAAATAAGTAAAAATAAAAGAAATAAAGACATGGTTATCATTTAAAATTTAGCTAGGAACATTTTATCCTACTCTGTTTCTGAGATATTGACATATTTCAGTTGTCTGCAAAGTAATATTTACAGAAGCAGGGGTATTTCATTCTTTCTTCCTGAAATATACATAAAAATTACTGTTATGAACCTTTTGGCTACATCAAATGTTTTCTTTCTAAACTTTCTTTTTTTTTTTTTTTTTGAGACTGTTAAAAGTAACTTACTCTCATGCTTGTGTTAGACATTGTTTGATTTCAGCCATCTCTTCTGACTACCATTATTTTATTGATGATAGTATGACTTTTCATTACAAAATATTTTTTCTTTTGCAAAAGGACAGCATTTGATCTTTAAAAGACTATGTTTCTTATGTTATATAATGTACTGAAAATTATTTAGTTTTGAACATACAAATAAATTCTATCTGTATATTTGCAGATTTAAACTACTGCAAAAAGAATTTAATCTTCTTTGACATAAGGTAGTCCAATATTACTCTCATGCGTTTTGGGGAAATGTAATTGAAAGAAAAGAATTCTTTTTTTTTTTTCGACATTTCTGTAAGTTCTTCCGTATTCATTGTTATTGAATGGTAGTCCAAACCCTGGAATTCCTCCTAAGACTTAATTTTATGTAATGCTGTCCTTTACAGCATTAAAAGTGTCATAAAATCTTCTGAATGAGACTGAAAAATTTTTTGGCTTTCAATATTGGTTATTATACATAATTGAAATGAGACAGACGTCATACTTTGCAGAAATTGAAGCGTTGTGGGAAAATATTTTCTTTTCATCTTTGTTGAAAATTTAATCTTTCTTTTGGAAAAATTCGTCATAATAGGTTTAGATTTCACAAATGCTGCAAGTTATCCAGCTTTTTTTAGTTATGATTTGAAGTTTGAATAAACCTGAATTATTATGGTTATTCTATCCACATTAAGTTTTGTTTAATTTTGTGTTTTTGAATCTTTCAAATTACTTAAGTGCTACACTCATTTTCAACGATTTTCAATTTGTTTCAAACCTACATATTCTGTCCTTTGTGATCTTTTTGAAATTGGGGTAAATGTTTGAACAGGTTGTTTTTTTCTGGCTTTGCTCCCTTCCGAAATCTTAGCTATGCTTCAGTTGCAATTATTAAGTTACCACACCGTGTTAAATGTGAACCCATTGCTTGGTTTTGTTGATGAACATTGCATTAACATAACTTAAATGTAAAATTGCTAAAACTCCCTGCTGATTTTGAATTAAGGCATCTTTTCTGTACTTGCCTATCAATATCTAATGTGTATTTTTTTCTGTCTTGATAGATGTTTCCTAACCGCATTTTTGAAGTTGTTTAATAGGTGAGTTTTTAGTTTCAAACTCATTTTAACTGTTTCAAAATCTTATCATTTTATTGCATGATTTCCAATGTTGACTTTTAACAATCTTGAATCTGATATTGCTCTCATGCATTTTACATCACATTTTTAATTGCCTGACTTACCTTGTCTTAAAACATGGTTTTGCTTATATCTTACTTTGGTAGCCATTTGCAAAAGTTTTTGCCGAATATGGCACACACTTATGATCACAAGCTAGTTGATAGTTGTTTCTAATCTAATAATTTGAGATGCAGAAGTAATAAAATCAGTGACAGACTAATGAGCGAGTGAAATGTTTTGAGCAATTGATTATTTATTTTTTGCAAAAACGACTAAAAATGTTTTATTTAGAATTTGAATGATGTGCTGTTAAAATCTTATGAAGTGTTAGATCCGAAAAAAAATAATAAATGAATGAATATTTGAAGTAGGGTCCAAGAGTTTAGTGCAACCAGGTTTCTGATAGTTGGTGCCATGGATGAGAATGTTCAGATCCAATGAGTGCAAAGCTTCCATAGCAGTTTCTATAACCACAGCTGTAGGAATGTAAAAATTTCTTCAATTCATTCAAGCTGGTTGTTTTCTCTTTGTTTATATTAGATTTATTACTTTGCAAGTTATTTTCTAATTAGAAGTATCAATTTTTTGAGATATTATTGGTAGTAAAATTTAACAACTTGGAAATGCAATATCAAAGAAAATAATTTGTTTTATAAATAAGTTGAAGAATGATGATCATTCATTTGTCTACAGTGCGTCCCAAAAGTTTATAGACAACCACGTTTTTGACACCACAAGCTAATTAAACGAGTAAGCGAGACGAAATTATTTATGCAAATATTTAATGACTTCAAAAAATTATTAAAACATTTAAGCAACTCTTACTGATCATATATTTAATTTTAAAAAATATAAACGAAAAAATGCTGTCCCAAAAGTATATCAACAATTGTTATTAAAAGCTGATTTAAGTATTGGTATTCAAAATTTGCATATTACAAGGTCATTTACTTGTGACGCACAAGTTTTCCGAAATAAAAACAAACTCGTGTTCCCGTTTCTGAAGATTGGTCAAGATGCCCCGCTATGTGCAGTTTTCTAAAACAGAAATTTTGAAAATCTATCGTTTGAAAGCTCATGGTTGGAAAGTAGTGGACATTTCACGTAAATTTGGATGCCGTAGGGCTGGTATTTATCAAATCTTGTCCAAAGGTAATAGTTTTGAAGCAAAATTTCGTTCTGGATGACCAAAGAAAACAACTAAGCGGCAAGACAGAGAGATTTTGAAATTAGTTTCGACCCAGAATCTGTCAACACGGTCCGTTTGTAAAGAAGTAAACTTTTCAGTGTCAAAATCAACAGTACATCGATGGCTGCAGGCAAGTGCATTTCTTGAATATCGCAAATTACGTCGTACGTCAAGGTTAACAAGTCGGCATAAAAACGCTCGTATTCAGTGGGCTTGTAGTCATATGAATTGGACAAATGAATGATTAAGTGTTATTTTTAGTGATGAAAAAAAGTTCAATTTAGGTGGCCCGGATGGTTGGGCACATTACTAGTACGATATTGCAAAGAACCCCGAACCTTTTTCAGCAGGCAACAAGGAGGCGGTTCACTAATGGTGTGGGGAGCATTTTTTTCAATAGAACAACCCATATTGCTTTTTTGAAAGGTCGCCAATGCTCCGAAGACTATCAGAGAACTCTTAATGTACAGTTATTGCCATTTGGAAAGTTGCTAGGTAGGGACGAATGTTTATTCCAGGAAAACAATTGCTCCATTCACACGTCTAATTCAACAATGCAATGTTTTAGACAAAACGAAGTAACTGTTATGGAATGGCCAGCCCGAGTCCTGACTTAAACCCAATAGAAAACCTCTGGGGAATACTAGCGAGAGATGTATATGCTAATGGAAGACAGTTTACAACAGTTCAAGATCTTAGGCTGCAAATTGAACGTAGTTGATTTTCATTAAAGCCAGAAGTTCTTCAAAATCTTGTTTTAAGTATGCCTGATCGTGTTTTTGAAGTTATTAGAAAAGACGGCTTAAAAATTTGAATGTTAAAATTAATATAATGAGCTGTCTATAAATTTTTGGGACAGTAAAATTTGAGTTTTAATTAAAATCACAAAATCTGTGATTGTATAATTAAATTAATAAAAAATATTATTATTGTATGGATATTTTTCATGATTCTAAGTTGTGTTGAAATCGTTGTTTCTTCTTTTCTCTCGTAAAACTTGGAAAACTTGTTTTCTCTAAACTTTTGGGACGCACTGTATGACCTACATACTGCCATAGAATCTGGCACCTGTTGAATGCAAACTCTTTCATCAGTTACTAGATGTGCTGAATGCAACACCTTCTCTAGTTTCTATCAGAAAATGCTAAAAATGTAGTTATCTATGAATTACAGAGGAGGTCCTTTGTGATATCAACTTTAAGCTTTGGCACAAATGTAAAATAAAATAAAAGAAAACATTTAGCTATCACTGAAATGTAATTACTGATGATCGTGAGAGTCAGCAAGATTAGTCAATTTAGGATAGACTAGAATCTATCTCCAGGTGGAGTGATATTTTCAATAACCCTGAACTAATCAGAAAAAGAAGTGCTATCACACATAGTTGGTTTTGTTTGTTTGATTGTTTGAGTCTGTCTCACAAACATATACGTTGGGCCCTCCCCCCTTCCCCATTAGTAGATTTCGTTTTGTTGCTTTAAATTGTTGCAAATCTTCTTTCTTATAGTAAACAAATCTGTGTGAAGTTTTATGAATTCTTGAAATTATCTTTGGTTTATGCAGAACTTGTGTTTTGAGAATTAAGTTGATAGTTTTCACTGTCTTAAATTATTATGTTTATATTCTAATAGTGCAATTCAGTGTTTTCAGGTTAGATTATGAGACCTATGACATTTACTATTATAGAATGTATTAAAATATGCTTGTGTACCTACAATAATTCATACAACATTTAAGGAAATTGGTTTAGTGGAATTATGAGCATTTCATCTTTCATTGTGTTACATAAGTTTTTATTGGTTGGTTTTCTGTTTCTTTTTACTTGGCACATATTCTTTGAGATCAAATTCTGGTGTAAGTGATTCAAATCAAGAAACAGTATTGATGCTTTTATATATTTTTTAATAAAATGTTTTCTCTTGTTACAAACAATGCATTTAATCTCACATTTGGGTTCATCTTATTTGTTTAGATCTCTGTATTAGCATTTCTATGCAAAGAGTATGAGTCAAGTATGAAATATTTTACTTTAATTGCAGGAAATGATGCAATCTTCGTTTTGCTGTGGAAAAGCATCATATGTAATATTTCTTAACCTCTGGTTTTCTTTTTATTAAGTAAGTAATATTCTGTAATTATTTACTCTTTGTTTTACTCTTTCTTCTTTTTCAATAGATAATTCCTTATTTCTCAAATATGACACATAAAGGACTATATATAAGAACTGTATCATATTAAAATCACCAGAGGTATAATTTAGCTGTGGTAACATGATGACCTTGGATGAGCTAATTTATCTATGGGCGGAAAAAGATGAAATACTGCTAGATTGGTGGTACTGCAAACTGTTAAAATATTTTACAATTTCATTGTGCCCACATTCCCCTGCAAACAGCGAAAAGAAAAAGAACAAAACAGAGCAAGAAGCAAACAAAAACACTTCTTAACCAGTAGTAAGTGGAGAAAGAGTGATACAAAACACTTTTAGTTTAATTTTCCAAATCAAACTACAAACGGCTAAAGAAAAAAAATGTAATTATACAAAAAAAATGTTATTAAAAACAGATATTAATGATTAAAATTATTAATTATCAGAATCTTAGCTTTAGCACAGACGGAAGATGTAGCATGGCCAACATCGAAACATCACCAACAAAATGTAATCTAAGCACACAGCTTGACATAGTGCGTAAAAAAATGTTCCTTCTAGTTATCTTAAAATTAAATTTAGAGGAAAAAAAAAACTTCAAAGTTAAATTTTTTAGGAAAAGCACTATGTAAAAAAAATAACATTTCTTTAAAATATGGAGTAAAATCTTCAGTTTTTAAAGTAAGAAGTATTGATTCTAAATAATAGTAAAAAATAAAACATTGTAGTTGGTAAAGATTTTATTTCACCAGCATTGAATCAAAAAACTGGCAGTGACGTCAGTGGCAGGAAGCAGTAGCGAGGAACGTTTTTTCTTTACGACAGTGTTGTTCTGCTTTTAAAAATTGCTTTAAAAAAAGTGTTGCATATTTTGGAAAACTTTTTCTCTGAAGAGGGGGAAATGTTTTCACTTATTACATAATTAAAGAAAGAGGCTTTTGTGCTTTCCTTGAGATGGACTTGCAAAAAACCAATAGCGGGGGAAAATGCAAAATAAAGTTTTTTTCAAAAATTCACAAAAAATACAAAAATTACTCAACAAGTTTTTTTCATCATTAAAAAAAAAAGTAAAAATTAAAAAAAAAAAAATCCTACACTCTGGTGCAAAAATCACTTCTGTGACTCAATTGGCCGGAAATTGGCATAAATGTGTGAAATTTACCAAAAATCAAATAAAACATTAAAATACTTTTTTTTCTAAAAAAATATCAAAAATCAGGCTCAGAGATACACCTCTACGGCAAAATCTGCCCCTGTGTATCAAATTTTATCCTCCTTGTCGTTACCGTTTTCCGGGAAGCGCGCCATAAATACACGCACACACAAACTTCTTATTTGATTATATGTATAGATGGCTGGTATTTGATGTGTATTTTCAGTAAATAATTTTAAAAAATCATTTCATAACTAACCATTTACGTAGGAATAAATGAGTGGTGAACCACTAGCTGTCTAAGGTGCTATCAGTGCTAATAGTTGATTGAAACGGTCAATACATCAACTTATGTTGGTTTTAAATTTTTTTTTCCCCAAACCAAAGTGATTTTAAACATTTTTGCTCAAGATAAAATATGATAAATCTTTTTTTACGAAAAAGTTTTTTCCCCCGGTAATTGATTTGTGCTTGTGGTTCATTAATAAATGTTCTTAGAGTCAACCACTAAATAATTTCAGATCAACCATATATTTTGATTACTTATAATTAATTTTTTTCTGTAAAAAGCATTGACTATTTGTCAGAAAAGTAGGATCTGTAAAAAGTAAAATATGATAAAAGTTGGAGAAATTGGAAACAGGAAAAACACTCAGTCTAGTATTTATTTCATAGCTCATTTTTACTCACACACCCACACACAAAAAAGAAGGTTGTGTTGGCATGTATGAGACTTTTGGTCTACAACTCCCTTAATTTTAGTATGAAACTTGTGGATTGTCATATAAGTATTTGAGATATGGTTGGTCCTTCCTTTGTTTGTGATAACTAGAATCATCTGGGGGAGTGACAGTGACACTAAACATTAAACCACATAGGACTGCATCTGGAACTCATGATAGTCTAATGAAGAACAATGAAGTGCAAAACATGTTAAAATTTGACAAATTGTGTAAGTTTGTATTAGCTTGATGCAATTGTAGGCTCTACCAGTGCCTATTTGCCTATTTTACATGAATACATTGAAAATCTAATCAGTTGCGTACCACAATATTTGCTTTCTGTTTTGTAAATCCCTCATGTCTCGTATGTTACCTTATTGGTGTAGCAATTTTATTGGCCAGTTGTGTACTTTTAAAACATTCTTGAGCAGCATTAACCTTTTGGTCCTGGCTGTTCATATAGAAATTTTTCTTTCGACCCAGGTAGTACGACAGTTGAACCACAGATTTATTTTCCATTGAAAAGAGAAGGTATAAACTGTTGTACCAGAGGTATGAAACCTTGAAAAAATCCCCGGTTCCAAAGGGTTCGAGTGAAAATTTCAACCTTGTCCTCTTAGGAAAAAAGACTTATGTTACAACATGTGTATTTTAAAGGTTAATTTAATTATAATATACTTGTTCTGAGGTAAGGGCATCTATTAGCATCTGTATATACAAATGTATGGTTATATAATCCTTTGTTTTGTGTTTAGGATTGCCTTGCTGTTTGACTTGTGATGCTTTGGAAGTAATGCCAGCTTGAATCTAATTGATGTGTGATGACTGTATTCCAAGAACTGTTCTGATAAAAATTTTATTTAAACAATTTAGTCACATATGTTAAATATTTCAGTTAAGAGCATAGTGAACAAAACTTCAAGTAAGCTATGTTCAGGAATAAAGGAAGTTTTAAAACTTTGTGACTATATTTTTCGTTAATATTTAATTTTGTATATTTTTGTCTTCAGAATAAAAAGCAGGAAAAGGTGCAAGAAATAATTGTAGTTGCACTTTATCAGCATAAAATTTTGCATAAGTAAATTTTTGATTTATAATTAATTTCATTGTAATATTGCATCATCTACCAATTTTGTGGAGAATTTTTTTAACACTTTATGTATTGGTGCGTGAGTGGGAAAGATTGTAACTAGTTAAATCAAATTTTAGCACATACAAGGCTTTCAACTTTAAATCCTAGTTATTGGTTTTAGCTGTTTGGAAAGTGTACATAGAGAAATTTGTGACACAAAGGTTTTTGTCAATTTTATCTTTTTTTTTTCCTTTTCTTTTTTTTTTTTTTCATCCGAAAAATCTTAAACCTAATTTGATTTTTAATTTGTTCTGCTACTGTGTGTTTGCAAATTCCATGATCACTTTTAACTGACTCAACCTCATAATTGCCTCTGAAATATTATGAAAGAGGCTTTCAGTTCCTTTATTGAAATAGTGTTCATTAGATGAAATATATGAGTTCAATGATTCTGATCAAGCAGATTAGTGGAAGTAGTCAATATGTTCAGCAGACATATTCTTTTGAATAAAAGAAAAAGCTTTGCAAAAAACTACTATATGCAAAGCAGAAATTTGGAAATTAAAGTGTTAAATGGGGGGTTACCTACAAGTGTAACTTAAGAGCTATTGGAAGTATATTTATAATCCATTTGCTCAATACATCCTTTCTGTTTTTAAGCCGAATGATCATTATGTACATCTATGTAAATAAATAGATGCACTGCCTGTCTGTTTAAATTGCATGATTGTATGACCTTGATTTCCACATTTGTTAGTTCTAGATGTGTACATTCAGTTGATTGATAAGACTTGTGCTGGATTTCAGTATTTCAAATCAGAATTTCCACATATAAGTGATTTAAAGCTTTAAAAAAAGGTATGTTTACTGAGCATTCCCTTGTCCAGGGAAGCAAATGCTTGCCAATTATTCATGGGCATTTAAGAAGAATGTACCTGATGGCAAGTATAGTAAGAAATTAAGAATTTATTTTTTTGTTTTTTGTATTCATCATACATAAGAACCTATGCATTTCTTTCAGACTTCAGTTGTGTGTCATAGTTATGGAGAAAGATTGTTTGCATGTTTCATTTAAGCACATTTTACACAAAGATCATGTATTTTTTACCATGTGGCTAAAAAAAAAAAGTTTCTTTTGTCTACTAGTGTAGTTAATCTGATTCAGTCCACTGTGTTCGAATTTTTGCATAGTATTGTGTGCAATACAGAAGTTGTTTCAATATAATAAAACATATCTCTGTTGATTAATATTTGCTGTGTACATCATTCTGCACAACTATGATGGTCTATATATTCTTTAAAATCTTAGCTTCATTTAGTTGTATTTGTTTGATTCACTGTATGTTGCCAACATTTCAGATTTATTCTTCATTTGCTCAGAATAAAAATTTACTTTAGCAGCATATCACCGATTGTTAATAAATTGTGAAATTTAAATCAACATATTAAAACCTTATACTGAGATTTTATTCATTTAGTGAAGAATTAAATGTGCAAGATTATATAGTAGCTGTGAATTGTTTTCATTGAAGCAAATTAACAATTTTCTTTGTCTTAGTTATTTAAATGAACATTTGTTGTTCCCTGAAGCCTTGTGTTATTATTCACACTAATGGTGTTCTTTTCTAAATTTATAGGTGAAAAATAAGTGTTTTTTTTTTCTGTAGCACGGCTTTTTGCTTGCATATAGTTTTCCAGATTTTGTCACTTTATTGCTGGTCACCTTAAGTGATGTAATGTTTCATTTGAAATTAAATTTTCATGCATTGTGAAATAGAATAAATATTGATGCTACTTTTGTAAAAGTTCAAGATTATTTTTTATTTTGTAAGTATGTTTAATCCATGTTGCTCTTTGTTTCATCTCCTCAAATTCTTATTTTATAGGGCAAATAAGAGATATTTTTATACAAACAGAAGAAAACAGTCAACTCAGTGGACTTACCCTACAGAGTTAATGAGTCAAAAAGCCTCTCCTTTGCCTTGCAATCTTTCTTCAGAAAGTGCTGCATCTAGCTCTACAGCTATATGTTCTAAAAAGAATGATCCTCCAGTATCATCATCTGTTGCAGAAAATCAACTGCAAAATTGTTCTTCAACAACTTTAACAGATAAAGGTAATTAAAAACTACTAAACTGCTTTTCAAAAATTTGAATTAAATTGCACTACGCAACACATAACCACTCTGAAAAATTCTGGCCCCATTTGTGCTGATTCTTATGTAAAATGACCCCTTGTGAATGCAAATATGACCACCATTTTCCCCCATCATGTCTCAGTTTTCTATACAAGTAAGCGTTTATGATTTGTCAAAATTCAAAATGATTTTGAACTTATGAAAAATTGAAATTAATTTTAAGAAATGCTTTTGAATGGAAATACAAATCTGCAACATAAATTGAAGTCACTTATATCGTCTACAAATATGTACTTGTCCTTAAAACTAGCAGTTGTGGCTTGGCTTAAGTTTTTCAATATATTTTCTGGGATGAACGCTGGCTTTTCTTTAGTTTCTTGAAATCTCTGGGTTTTGGAAATTGTCCTGTAAGATTTTCCCACTTATTCATTGCTGTCTGTGTGCTGGACTTTTGATACATAAAGTCTGCATGACTTTTCCCCTTGTATTTTAAGTAAAAAAAAGTGTCCTGAAGCAAAAATCTTTTGAAATCTGTTTTTCTTTTCTGTCATTTTAAGATCTAGTTGCTCACGAGAAGGGACAAACAGTAATAAATCCTTGTTCTTGTCTTGATTAAAAAAATTGGCTTTAGAATCATGATTTTTCAAACAGTTTTCTTTGAATAAATTTGAATATGAACAGCAGAACCAAGTGTTCCGATACACCCCACAATTTTTTACCCTATGTCATTTTTCAGAATTCTTCATTTTTATGACATAATTTTTAAAAAATGTAAATTCTAATGTGGTATTCTGTTGTTCAGATACATGCATAATTGAAACATACCACTCTTAGGTTTAAAATATAAGAAGGTTTTACATATGAAGTTTTGCAGCCTATGAAAATGTGATGTTTTCTAGCACTCCACGTGCAGCCCTCCTTATAAGCCAGTAGCGTTGCTAGATTGACGAAAGTAATTTTTTCCAACTTCCTATGCTCTTACCTTTTTTTAAAAAAATTAAGGGCGAAAAATACCCAATAGTATATTTATGAAGAATTTCTTTGCACGGTCGAGAAGTTTTGTTCCGATTGACCCCGCTGTTCTTATACACCCCATTTTACGGTACTTTTTTCACTATTTCAGTAATTTATTTATTTATTAACATCGTTTTAGTTGCTCATTCATACCATGTAAAATTAACCAGAGAAAGAAAAACTTAATTTAACACACAGTTTAGAATTTGAATAAATCTTTAAGGTCTTACAGCCTGTTAAGGTTTTTTGGGATTTTATAGTTTTCATGTTCAACTAACTTTGTAACTTAAGTGATTGTTAATTCATCTTTTGATCAAAATTTTGGATTTCTGGAAGTATCTAATTTTCAGACTTGCATATCTCACAGTCATCATTAGAAAACTAGAAAAGAAGGGGTAAATGACTGAGACTTTTATATTTTTGTCTCAAATTGAATGTTAATTATTTTCTTAGACATAGACTAAACTTTTTTATTGATGCACCTGTTAAATCAGTGCATTTGTTCTTTGTGTGCAAGAATTTTTAAATCCTGACGTTTTTCATGACTGAAATTTGAAGAATACCAGAATACTATGCTTTAAGAACAAACATTATGTGCAATATTTAGTTCTTCCCAAACATTTGGAGGAAATTAGCATTAGAGTGTTTTTTTTTTTTTTCTTTTTGTATCGTTAAATCTTCAAGCCTCTCATTTCAAATTTTCCAAGGGGGCTGCAATGGGATTTCCTCTTTTTTTGCACTTTAGTCACTGTCAACCCTGGATTTTAAATTTTTAGAATGTTTGACAGTTTGTAGTTCAACAAAGCATTCAATTGTAACATTTTAAAATTTTCAATTGTCACCCCCCCCCTCCCTTTTCATGATGCTAAATTTATTTAAATGGCAAAGTGAGAATACAGTTGACAAAGTTTTGAAGCTTATTTCTGATTTGCATTATGTAAATTACATTTGCATAGGCATTAAAAGTATTTCTAATGACAGCCATGCATATTGCCTTCATTCTTGGAATGTAATTTGGAATATAATGCTTCCAGGGAATGCACACTCTTTTAATCAATGAAAATATTCCACATCTAAAGCAGAAGTCCTTGCTTTCCTCTTGTGAGCTCTAGTTTTGAGAAAAAAAATTTGCTCTTTCTGTACCCTGGATTTTTAGCTATTGTATAATTTTTAAAAAATTTAATAGCTTATTTTTTGAATCAACAACGCTTAAAAATATTTAATTTTTTTTTAATCTAGAAATATAGCAAGTGCAGTAAGATAAGTGAAGTTTTATCTTTATATTTTTAGTGTGAAAAAAATGATTATTTATATTATCCTTTTGAAAATATTTGTTAAATATATGTACATTTTATTAGACTGATTATTAAATGATTTACAGTATTGATTTTATGAAAGATTGCTTTATTTTAAGCTTTTGTTCTTTTCTCCATTTTTTGAAGAGGTTATCTGTTAAAATTATGGGAAGATATATTTTCCTCCATCAGCGATGTTTTCGGATGTTCATTTTTAATTATGTTTTCAAAATCAGGGATTATATTTTTGAATCTTAGATTATATTTCTACAGTTTAAGGATGCTCCAGATATCAAGCAATATTTTGTATTATGTATCATAAGTAATCTTTGTAAATATGGCTAATGAAACATGTTTACTACATCATATGTCTGATTTTGTATTTGAATTATATTTATGGCTATCAAATGATATTATTATAGTTCAGATTACATTTTCAACTGTTAAATTACTTTTCAATTGAGATATTTTAAGGACATAGAATGCTGTTCCGATGATTAAATTTCTGTGGTTTAGCATAAGATGAATATTTCTGCCTGTAATTGAAACGTGTGTGTGTAATTTTTTTTAGAGATTTTATACAGTAGTTCAAGTGAACAATATTCGTAAAATTAAGTGGGCATGTAATAATATATAAAAGCAAACAAGTATCTTCTTCGCTACAGAAAACCTTTAGCTTTGTGGATTTTATTGGAATTGGAAGTCCAAATGAATTGGTGTACAATAGGGGTGCACAACGTGCCGCCCGCGGGCCAAATGCGGCCCGCCGCATAGCGATGTGCGACCCGCGAGTGCATTTAATTTTTTCTGTTGAAAAAAGAAAAAAAAATTTTTTTTTTTAAAAAAAGAAAAAAAAATCAGCTTTTTTTTTTTTTAACTCAGAGGGGGAAGAAGAAGTAAAAGATTTTTCTGGTGGGATTTTAAACTACACACTGATTAAAACGCTCCAAAATTCATTTGTAGAAAGATTTCAGGACTTTGTAAGAAAAAAGAGTCAGCATGAAAATTTCAATTTTCAATTACTAATCAGTGGACAGCAGACCCTTATAGCTTCTTGGCATTAATTCAGCAAACCTAATAATTGTTACGATAACGACCACGACAAAGAAAAAAAAAACGCGCCATTTTGAAAAATGTTACTTTTTTTTAATAGTCCCTTGCTCAAGGTCTACGTTTCCAACTTGAATGGTAAAAATCCTACTTATTTTACTTTATATGATAGATACTTTGCAATTTGGGTATATTTTCATGTGTTTTTTCGATGCCGTGTGCCAAGCGTAATTTGAGAATTTACATGTACTTTTTCAGCAATCTTTTAACATCGGCTTTCAGGTTACGATATTTCTTCTTATTTTTGGAGTGGTGACTATACAAATCATATTGAACAAGAATACAAGAATATTTTTCAAAACAAATACTAGATTTAAAATAAAAAAAAAACTATCATTTTTTAATTTTTTCACTCACCCCGTAGTGAATGGATATTTTTCAATCTAAAAGACGAATAAATAGATTATTTAGAGCTCTTGTTTGTGAAGCTCTTGAAAGAGATGGAGTTAGTTTCCTTATTGACCTCTGATATATGCAAATCAAGTTTCTAATTGTTGAGAGAAAGTACTGGTTCATGCTGATACCAGGACCATCATTTTTCAAAATTTTCCAGAGGCCAAAGATATATACTCAATGTAATTTACATGAAAAAGTATATTTAAAATTAAAAAACAAAAACGAAAAACATGACAATTTCTCAATGCCTGCAGGGGGATAATCACCCTTCAGGAGCCCTCCAAATGATCGCCTTGCATGCGGCCCTCCAATGGAGCTCCTGTTAAGCTTGTGGCCCTTCACTGAAAAAGGTTGTGACCCCTAGTGTACAAAGCTCATTTTAAAATGTGTAATGTTAGAAAATATCATCTTATAAAGGCAAGGTAGTGTTATGTTGAATAAAGTACTAAATTATGCTCATAAATGATTTCAAGAAAAAAAAATCTTGTTATTGTAATACTTCAAATATAATTTATGAAATGTACGAATAACTCAATTATGCGGTATCTAAATAACTGTTGGCTTGCTGTTTTTCTTTTTTTTTTTTTCGACCATTCTTGTTAACGTGGAATTTTTCATTTTATGTTGTTTTTAGCTGTTAAGGATGGTAAATGGGTTCTAGAATCTTCTCCACCACCTCGTCCTCCTGGTGTAGATTCACCTTCTCCGCCACCTCCCCCTTTTGGACCGCCTGACAGTCCTCCTCCACCTCCTCCTGACAGCACTGAGGAGAAATTTTCTGTACCTCAAGATATGGAACTTGAAAATTCTAATGATTCAAATCCATCATTTATTACTATACAACATGCTGATCTGTCTCAAGTTCAAGTGCTGTATGGAAAGAGTGTATGTACTTTATTGTTTATCTTAGACTAACAGATACCTTAGTCACACAAGCACTTTTAGTGTAAATTTTGGTTGCTAGCACAATAATTAAAATGTTTTTTTTGCCTGAAATAAGTGAAACTCACCATAAGTTAAGACTGTTAGGTAAGATTAACTTTCAGCCAGTTTTCATTTTAGTTATTTTAATCTACTTACTCAAATGTTATCTTAATTTAGTGCTATTTAATATCGTTAACACAAAATAATTATTTAAAATTCAATCTAGACTCAAAATTATTTGTACAATACTCATTTTCTGAAAATATTTTTGTGTAACGTCTCTTTTGTATTTTAAAAATGTATATTTATAATCATCAGTAAATTTTGAAAAAAGGAGGGGGTATCTACTACAACTTCCTCAAAATGTATATTTTAAACTTTGTTTTTGTTGTATACAGTATTTTCCAGATTTACTTCTTTCTGAAACAACTTCTGTTTTAATCAAACAAATGTCAATGTACAGCATGTTTGTACGTAAGATTACTCTGCTCAAATCTACCTTTGTGTTTTGCTTTCGAAATTATGTGTCAAATCTTTGTATGCTATGTGGATCAATTGAAAAATAAGTATGAAATAAAAAATACCTGCAATTTATACAGAAATGTTTTATGCCACTAAACGCTATTCTAAAAACAGTATTTGCCTAAATTTAGTTCTTCCTTTCATAACTATCCTCTTCTTTCTCACAACTGTAATATACAGTATACAGTTGGATGTAATTAAAGTATTTCTGTTCAGATCTACCCTTGAGGTCATTTTGAAAATTGTATATATCATTGAAACTTGGTATGTATAATATGGGAATCAAAAGGAAAATAATATGCTTTAAGAAACAGTAGTTTAATTTTTTTAGTTCCGGGTGAGAGCCTTTTTGGATTCTTTATCAGTTTAAATTCTGATTACCAAGTTGCTATAGTTGATAAATCTACCTTTTGCACTACTGCTGAACAAACGATAGCACTTTTTAAACGTGTGGTAATTTATCATGTGATTTTGTTTTGTGTAAAGGTTATTGCGAGAGGTAAGTTTAAATATTGATTTGATTGAAGAACCCTGAGGAGTTCATAGAGGGCAAAATTTTAGGACTAGGTATCCAGGATCATAAAACTTGCCATGATACTACTTGTGCAACTCCTAGGGCATGTATTATTACCAGCTCTGGGCTTATTGCCCTGAATCTCATTAACTACCTTGATGTTAACAATGTCGCTGTCAAGGTAACTAATGAGGATAAAGAACATAAAGATGAACTTATTCGTATGTCTGTTTATCTTCCTTTTGAACTGAAGGAAGCGTCTGAGAAACCCTCTCTGAGAAAATGAAAGCTCTTATTAAGCATTGTAAAAAAGCCAATAAGAAATTTGTTATTGATTGTGATGATAATGCTCACAATGTACTTTGGGGCAGTTCTGACTGCAACAAATGTAGCGATAGTTTTTACTGGAAGTTTACAACCTATGTCTTCTTAACAAAGGCAATGAATCTCCTATGTTAATGTGAATAGACCTGACAATGTGCGGCAGCTCTTGTCTTGATCAGGTTAAAGGTTGAAAGGTGTCTGATGAAATTACTTTATCTGACCACCGGCTAATTACTTTCTTTGTTACTGGTCCTCCTAGACTAAATTTTATTGGTAGAAATGCAGGCCCATCATTTCGTTTTTCAGGGGAGGGGGGCAATTGCCCCCCCCCCCCCCCCCCCGACTTTGGAAAATCAATGTATTTACGTGTAAATAGGCTTGGTTTTTACCATTTTTTAGCAAATTTACATAGTGATATTGTGAAGGATATTGAGCATACAAAAGTATGTTTAGACAAAAAAAGAATCAGAATGTAAATATTTTCGATTTCAAAATACATTATTTTGTCTAAAATTTCAAAATTTCCAATTTTTCCCTAACCCCTTCAGAAAATGGCGGAAAAACATTTTTTCGGGTTTTTTCCCCAACTGT
Organism: Uloborus plumipes; assembly: GCA_038373865.1. NCBI lineage: Eukaryota > Metazoa > Arthropoda > Arachnida > Araneae > Uloboridae > Uloborus > Uloborus plumipes. The sequence goes on along the minus strand of JAXGGA010001610.1, from coordinate 119,188 downwards.
TCCCATCTCTGCTCAAGATATACCCATTACAAAATTGTACTGGGAAAAAAGCACTAAATGCTAAAATACAGCTAATATACCAAGAACTTAAAACCAAGATTACAAAAGCTGGGGTTTTGTCTCAACTAATTAGAAGACAATCTCCAATGCAGATTTTCTCCTAAGTAGTGTTTTTACATACAATTTCATTTATAACATGTACTATGCTAATAAATTGTGCAAATTTGCATTTTAGTTGGCATTTGCAAAACAAATGTTTTAGAGCAGCATTCCTTAACTAACTGAAGGTTCTCTACAACTTATGTCCATTTAACATGTAATGTCTAACCGCAGGGGGGTTAAATTGTGTGCCTCTGAACCCATGGGTTCCACAGTGTTCACACAAAGTTCCATAAAGCTTGCACTCTTTATGCAATTGGAATTTGTCATTTTAAAAGAACAATAAAAATGGGGTCTGAGTGAATACTTTAGTCAGTATATTCTGAATGAACAGCAGAAAAATATATTGAAACAAATTATGTATTTAAAACCTATTTTTGTCACTATACGCTCGTCAACTATGCCATAGCAAGAATATGTTACTGTATTGAAACCGCATATGATTTAACCGCACGATAAAAATTTAAGGCTGTTAATGATACTCTGATGCAGTTTTAACCTTTTGGATTCGGGCTATTCGTATAGAAGTTTTCCTTTCGAGACAGGTGGTACAACTGTTGAACCGCAGGTCCCTTTTCCTCTGAGAACGGGAAGGTGCAACGGCAAGCACTTAGGTTTTTTGACTTCGCGGTTCGAATACAAAGCTGTAATCCCCCAGTAAGGGAGTATGAAATTTTGGCAAAATCCCCTGCTCTTTTGAGCAGGGGTAGAAGCAAAGATTTCAACCCTGTCCTCAAAGGAAAAAAGACTTGTGGTACAACATGTGTACCACCCGGTTCTTAAAGGTTAAAGAATGTACTAATTTCAAAAGATCAACTTAAATGTTCTTGTTGGCTCCTTTACCATTTCCAACTACCTATGTGAAAAATGAGGCTTTCAGCTTATAAGTTAACCAAAATAAATTCTTCAACACATTTGTTAAATATTGAATGCAAATTCAAGTTTTGTAAGCCATAACATAAATACCACTAATTTTGTTTAAATTGCAGCTTAAAAATTTCGTTTAAAACAAGTTACTCAAAAATGTTTTTACAAATTTGCACTCATTTTTAAAACAATAAGTTTTTTTTTTCTTGGGCTCTGGAAGAAGAAAAAAAATTAAGAAATGCTGTTTTAGAGTTTTTATGTTTTGAATCAGTTGATTTTAAGTACTGAAAGCAGTCTATTTGTTGTTTGCAAAAGAAAAACTATATAAAAGAGAAAATATATGTAATGTGATTGATGGATGTATGGCATTGTTTAGCAATGGTTACATTGTCGCCTTAGAGTAACAGTAAAACACCTAAGCCTGAAAACAAGAGCTATGCATCCTACTGTTACTTTGAGGCAACAATATGTCTCATGTTTTTGCTATCTCTTATTTCAGTATACGTATTACCCCTTTAGAGTTTTTTTTTTTTTTTTCAAAAGTCTGTGGCACAGATCAAAAATAAAAATAGTTTGTGCAAGATAAACTGGCATTAGACTTGTCCTAAACTCTAAACCAGCACTGAGAAATGCTTAAAAATAAGCTTGCTAATGCAAGTACATGCTTCCTGTGAATTATGTCACGGAAAAAGCAAAAAAAATATATATATATATTCATTAGCTGAAAATGAAGAGAAATGCTAAAAAATAAGCTTACTGATGCAAGTACATGCTTCCTGTGAATTTTGTCACGGAAAGAGCAAAAAAAAAAAGTTCATTAGCTGAAAATTAAGATTTTTTTTCCTTTAAAAAGCTTTACTTTTTTTTCTACTTCACATCGAGAAATGGTCAGCAGACTTCCCAAAGAATCTGCGACACACTTCAGAATATTGACCTGTTTCTGCTACCGAGTGTATTGCATTATTCATTTTTTTTTTTTTTTTTTTTTTTTGTTTATTCAAATGGTGCTATGAATCTCATGAATCAATGAGATTTTTTCTCATTTCTTTTTTATTAACTTCTGCATTTAGCTGCATCTTTAATAATTCAAAATGCTCGTTTCTTCCATAGGAACATTCCAGTAACCAATCAATAGATGCTAATGTCCATGTATCTGCAAGTAATGCAGTTTCTTCTACATCGGTGTCTTTTTCTACTGAAGGATGTGAGGTAGTAAGATCATCTCAAATTCCTACCACATTTGGTAACAACTTAGATGTTGCAAAAGCTCCCTTAGGCCAGTTCCAACCCTCTTGCAGCAACAATTTTTCAACTAATATTAACAATAGGACTGAATCTTCAAAAGAGCTTCCCACTGAAAACAAAGATTCTGAAATAGTTGCCTGCTCCAGCACATCTTCTGTGCCATCTACTATTACTAAAACTGTTACAAAAAGTGAAAAGAAAAAGGTAATTTTCTCTCAAACAAAATTGGCTAACAAAATATATTGTTTTGTTAATATATAAAAATGTACAAGTAAATAAGTTCTTTTTTTTTTTTTTTTTGTTGTCACTTAGTGAAAAAAATCTGCTACTGTCAAATGAAGATAGTGATAAAATTGTTTCTTTAAAGTAAAAATATTTTAACTTAAACATTCTAACATATATTTGGCTCGTTATGTTCAAAGAGTTTTCGCAGCTTAGAGTTTTTTTAAATTTTTATTTGAATTCTTGATTCCAACGTAAATACAAATATGACGACCAGCAACAGGGTCTGGGCCTAGCTAGATTTGTCCTGGTCAAATTATAGTCCCCATTAACAATCAATGGCCTTTTTAAAGCTATCCTCTCCCTTGCTCATTACAACCTCTTGCTGTAAGCAAACCTTACTTTCCGGTAACGTATTTGGTTTTGTTATTGAGCTTGTATTTTTGATACTGTGTTGACTGAATTTAGTATTTAAAATTTCTGAATAGTTTATATCATTATTGTACAGCAGTGTAAACAATTAGGTTCAAATAATTAAAGTCATAATTTTTGGCACTCAAAATAAAAATTGAATTTTAAGTAGGGTAAAGAAAATGTTAGCAGTATGATATAATTGGAGTAGCTATTTTTTGATGTGTATCGTTTATAGTCAAAGTTGCTGGAAAGCTTTTTGAAAAACTAATCATAACAGGGCATGACCATCCTCCCAAACAACAGGGAGTTATTTAGTTTTAGTTAATTTTAAAATGTATAAAGTGGATATAGTGAATGTTAGTTAGTTCAGCATTACACTGCTTACCCATTCCTAAATCAAACACTAAAACTAGATGAATGAATTTAGAAGTAGATGGGGGATAGTAACATTTGAAGCCATTCAAAGAGCATGTAATTAAGTTTCAAAAGTAATAAATGAATGATTTATTTACTTGTGTGTACTTCAGATAAATTATTTTAGGTTAATGATATTGGATACGTTGTGTAAATATATTAACTTTACAATATGAAGGAAACTCTGGAGGTATTATAGCCAGCAGGATGCACAGCCTGGGACATGAAGGGTCTCCAATAAGGAATAAAAATTAATGTGATTAAAAAACTGAGTAGAAGCTGTCTTAAAATTATTTTATAGAAATTTCTGTGAACAAGTCCTATTTTTTTATTTAGAAATAAATTAAGTTTTTATCTTCTGAATGGTACTATATTTGCTGCTTTTTTTTTTCCTCTTTTGCCTCTTTCCTTAGGAATCTGGGAACTTGTGTTTTCTTTCAAACTCAGTTAAAAATTGAAGGAACTTCTGACATCTTAAACAAAATAATTGGCAAATAATCTTGATAGTGCTGTATAATCCTGTTTGTGAGTAAAAAATTAAAAAATCAGCCTTTTTTTAATATGAATTTATCCCTTTTCATACATTATGAAATTATTGGGAGAAATTTCTTTCTCACATATATTCTATATTTCTCTATATTTATTTCTTTTATCTAAATGATAATTTTAAATGGGTAGGTTCTGTTCAGGGGTAGATATTTTTTGTTCATTCCTAAAATTAGATGCTACTGTATTTTGTTTTTGGTTTTTGTTTATTAATTTCAAAAATGATCAAATTGTACATATGATTTTGAGCACTGCTTTGTATAATGCCTCATACCTTCTTCTAAAAATAATAGATTTCAGTAGTGATATGTGTATTGTTGTGGGGAAAGTAAAGGGCAGCATCTTTTTTTTTATGTACTTCATTGTACATGCTAGCTTATTTGGTTTCCGTTGAAAATAATGCATGAAAAAGCTTCAAATTCCAAAATTCCTCTATTAGTATAGAATCCAAAATGCTCTTTAAGTATCTCAAAAACTCGTGTCTGCAGATATTGCTTTTTACTTTTCCACGGCAGCATAAAAGCTGATATCTTAACTTTAAATTTTATTTAGTTCATGAATTCTCTTCCTTTTTATTTTATTTTTTTGATTTTTTTATTTATTTATATATATATATTTTTAATTTCAGTCAAAGCTTTCAGCTGGACTTGCATTAAAGAAGAAAAACATCCCATCCTTGGTACAAAAATGGGAAATGATAAAGAAGGAGCAAGAGAATGAGGAAAACTATCCTTGCAAAGATTAACGATGCAAGATTATTGCAATGAACACTGTACATATAGGTTTTGATTATTTAAAGATTTGATGCTTTAATACTCCTGTGCAAAAAATGTTTGTTGAGAAGGAGGTAATAGGAATAAGGCAAGGGGAAATCATTGTTAGTACTTATAAAAACTGCTTTTTTAATAATTTGTGATTAGCTCATGTAAAAATGCATTATTTTCTCTTTTAAACATATTTTATTGCAGCTTTAACAGACTTGTTTTCTCTCTCTTGTATTTTGCATTGAAAATTCTGCAGTTTCAAAGCCTTTTTGCCAGTTATTAAATTAAATTTGTAATTTCAACTTTCTGGTGAAGAGTATTCATGTTGAGCATTTGATGAGAAAATCCTGCCTAATGCCATATTACATTTGCAATATGTAGTAGGTGTAATGTGTGCAATGAAAATCCTATTGTTATGAGCTATTCATTTGTATAAATAATGGGAAAGGTTGGAGAACATATGTTTAAAGTAATTAGAAGAGAAGAGGGCATATGAGTTATGGAGCGCATTATAACAAAGACTACAACTACACAGCTAACAAATTTAAATTCTTAAAAATGACTATTTAAAGTTGTTGGAAAGAACCTGTTTATAGGCAACAAAATTGATTGTAGTTTTGACTGCGCACTGAGAGACTTTTCTTAATTATGTACTAACATACTTTTCTTTGACTAAAACTAGACTGAATTTTTTTCATACAGTGACCCTAAACATACCCTCAAGCTATATTTCAACTTAACTCTATGTAGAATAATGATCATAATAGGGAAAATCCTTATAATGCTACTGTAACTCATGTAAACAAAGGGGCTACAGAGAATAACGAAAGCAATTATTTTAAGCTGTCATGGGCTAAGTATATTCAATCTCCATAAAATAGCTTATTGCACAAGATTTCATCAAAATTCTTACATTTTTCTATTTAGCAAAGTATATTTCTTATTAGATATGATAAATTTTGTTAGCTGAGAGCATAATGTGACTCTATGTAACATCTGCTACCTGACATGTGTTTTATCAAAATTATGAATAACTATGATACAAAATATAAGAATTTTTGTTTTAATTTATAATGACTTACTATTAGTAAAAATTTTCTTTGAATTTTACATCAAAAAATAAAAGCAGTCAAGTATGTTTCTCAAAATGCTGGCATTTATTTGAAATGAAATCAGTATTCAAAATCTGAAGAAATGTGTAACTGTGCTGTTAAAGTTGCAATATAGTTTAATGCTTTTATTCATAATTTATATGTGGGACATAAATTTCCATTGAAATACTTACAAGAATGTTCATCACAAAATTATATATGTGATCATCTAATCAAGAAATACTTCTCATATTTACCTGCCTAGATACCCTGTTTGGATGTGCTGAAGCTCCCGCAGTTAATTTTATGGCACTAAATTTTATTGTTTCATGTTTCACTGAAGCTTATGAAACTTCCTTATACCCTATAATCCTCTGTGCGTTGATTTTTTTTTTGTTGTACAATGTGATATGTTATAAATGCTCATAGTGTTGATTTTTTTAGCACAATGTGATATGTTATGAATGCTGATATTGATTTAATATTATTTTTCCAAAATTTCACATGTCTTTTTTTAATATTAGTTGTGAAATGTCCTTTAGGGCTTTTTAAGGAAAGACATCATTTTTGGTTCCTCTAAAAAGAAAACTAACTGAATTGATTAAATAAATGAAGCAGAATTTTAAGGAGAGTTAAGTTTCAGTAAGCTCTTTTCAGTCTAAAAGCAAATGTTTTAATTTAAATTAAAATATGTGCCTTAAATATGTTGTGGATCATGAATTTTATATCTAGTGAAAAAAGCTCTTTTTTTCCATTAGATATTTTAGGAACTGTATGTAGAATTTTTCAAATACCATACTTATGATAAACTCTCGATTATGCTGACAAGAAGATTATTAGGAAAAACTTTTTTTAATGTAAGGAATACTACAAACTTTATTTTTTAACGGAAAATATTTTTGGAGGTGTACGCAAAAATATGTTGTCCATATATATAATTTTACCTTTTATACTATGATTTTATTTAAGCATGAATTAATGACAGGCAATGTTTTTTTTTTTTTCAATGTAAAACTTCAATGCAGTTGATATTTAGTAGTCTCGAAAACTTGGTCTAATGTGAGCCAAACATCAGCAAAGGTTGACAGTACCAAGTTCTGAGGAATTAAATTAAACAACAGACTTCTGCGTACAAGGATTTTTAATCCTTTCAGAGTCTGGCTAAGTTTTCAGGACTCTACTGTTTTATGTTCTGCAGAAACTGCTGTAAAAATAATGAACTCAAAATGTCATATTATGTATGTATACTTCTATGTTCATAAATATTTGCATTATCAAAAAAAATGAATTTTGTTTTGGAAAAAAATACATATACAACTTCAGTACCAGTTGTTGATTAGTTTGAACATGGGTGTTATTTATATTTCATTTCAATATATAATGTGAATATTTTTTAAACTTTAGAAATAATGTATAGTTGACGCCGCTTAATGTGATCACAATTGGACAAGTGTTTGATAACAAAAACTGATTGATTATAATAAATGCTAAAAGTAGAATGGTGATATCGGTTTAAAGTCTTTGTTCATGTGTTCTTAACGTAAAATGAATATAGTTACCGAAAAAATCTATTAAGATAAAACTCATGAAACTACTACAAGAGGGAAATTGACTTGTAGAGAAGAAATTATGGATTGATATTTGTCTGCTATTTTTATGCAGCATTCATTTATATTTTATTCATTTCATTTTTGAACATTCATAATCATACTGCTTATGAAACTCTGATCACATAAAGCGGCATCCACTGTATTATGTACATAAATTCATAATCCATCCGAAACTTCTTATGGTATGTGTAAATTGCTTTTTCATAATTATGTAGTTTATGTGGTTGTTTAAAGTATGAATTCATAATCATCAACAAAACTCTGAAATTACATCGTTATTTATACAGTATTTATCTATCAAAATTTCTGACAAGCGTGTTGATATAACTGAATTTTTACTGTTTTGTTATTAATTATTAAAGCTTTTACTTTATCCTCTTGTTAGTCTGTCCATCAAGAAAAAAGTAACAGTTTTAAGGTATTAATAATTGCTTTTGTAATTTTTTTACAACAATTAAATTGTTATTTAGTGTTGCACTTTTAAGGTTTCATTCGATTTGTAGTACTGTGGCTAAAAGTATCCAGATGTCTCTTCAAGAGAGAATCAAACATATGTGTTTGAACATTGAAAGCTGTAAAAAAAAAAAAAAAAAAAAAAAAAAAAATTGGAGGTGTGTGAGTACATAAGAGATTCTAAAATTGTGTTTGCGAATCAAGAGTGTTTATTGATTTTGAATGTACAATTATTACAGTTTGCTATCATTGAAAATCGTTATGGCCTTTTAGATGTTCTACTTGTGCCACAGTCCACTCACAGTAAAATTGAGAAATAGTATCTTACTGAAATAGATCATTTCTAAAATTCTCTGATGGGGAAATTAACTCAAAACAAAGTGGTTGACTGAAAAAACTCGATAATTGTTGTAATAAAAGCCAAATGAGACTGGGGGAGCAGAATTTGTAGTCTATTGTTTGCAATTTGTCAAGGCATAATAAGTGTATTGTAGCATATTAATGTGTGCCTCAAGTCTATTGTAAGCGCAATGAGGTTTCTGGATACTTTTTATCATGTATGTAATTAGTTATTGAGCATAATGTTCATTGCAACAAATGAATTTGATCTTTTCTCAGTTACTCTTCAAAGAAGTATTCTCTTGAAGACAGTGCAAGCAATTGTTCCATTTGTGCAGAAAAATATTTTTATATTTTAAAATTCACTATTCTTCAAGGCTTTATTTGTCCATTAGCCTTTTTAGCCGTGATTACTACTTAGTCCTGTTGAAGCACTTCGGTTGCATTGCTTTAATTTGAAAGAAGTTCTAAATAACCTACTTCTAAGCAATGTTGATATAAATTGCATTATATTTTCTGTGTAAATGTTATAATCCTAAATGAAAGTGTTTTAAAATTTCATAGTGTTCTATACCTTAGAAGAAACTATTTCTAAATTCTGTAAGGATTATCTCTTCTTTTCGTACTAAAAAAGTAGTCTATACTATTTTCTTTTAGATATGTATATATAAAGTACTTAATTTATTAAAACAGTGATGTAATTTTTTATGAGAAAAGTTATATGTATAAAATGGTTGGGCTTTTTTTACTTGTAAAATGTTTTCTAAGCATATTTATTGTATGTTGATCTGTGGACTTGCATCAAGACATTTGATTCAGATGTTAATGTAAGATTTCAATGTCTTGAAGTTGATAAATTAAATTTGTACTTGTAAAAATGAAGTGTAATACCTTTAATTGCAAAATGACAGTGGACATCATGAAAAAAATATCAGTGATCGATTGGGGAGGGGGATGAAATACTTCTAATTTATTCAGTAGTTAAGGCCTATTATAAAAACAACTTGGGTATTAGTCAGCACTTATTATGATCTACTTAAAAAGTGCTTAACCCTCTTCCCACTCGCTAATGTCAGGAGCTGAGCTTTCGACTTCTATTTCTTGTGCCCATGTTTCCGAGCTAGAGAGTACAAAATTCTAGTCAAAAGAAAAACAAAAATTAAAAGTAAATACTGCAAACACCTTTATTTTTTAGTTTTCTTCAATAAAAAGCACTTTCATTATCGTTTTATAGAGAACATTAAGATTGTTAAGAGGTTAAATAAAATTTAACCTCTTAAAGGATTGTATTAGCTAAAAAAGAACTGTAATTTTAAATGAAATTTAGCATTGTGATCGGAATATTATAGCATGAACTGCGTGCTTGAAATAGTTTTAAGAACCAAGTATGAATGCTTAGCACCATTTAATCTAGGGGTGCACAACCTGCGGCCCGCCGCGTAGCGATGTGCAGCCCGCTAGTGCATTTAACATCTTGTGTTGAAAAATGAAAAAAAAAAAAAAAAAGATTTTTTTTTTTTTTTTTTAAGCATTTCTTTTTGAATCGGAGGGGGATAATGTAAAAGAAATTTTTCGTGACAAGATTTTAAATTACACACCAAATAAAATCGCCCCAAAATTAGTTTGAAGAAAGATTTCAGGACTTAATAGGGAAAAAAGAGTAGAAATGAAAATTTCAATTTTCAGTTACTAACTAGTGGACAGCAGAACCTTTTACATTATTAGCCACTAATTCAACAAACCTGATTGTTGTTATGATATCAACCACGACATGAAAATATTTAAAAAAAAAAAAAGCCATTTTGAAAAATCTAGCATTTTTTAATATTTCATTGCTCAAGGCCTATGTTTCCCATTTGAAGGATAAAAATTCAACTTATTTGACTTATATATGGTAAATGCTTTGTAATTTTGGCATATTTTTATGTTTTTTTTTTTTTTCGATGCCACGTGTTAAGCGTTATTTTAGGGTTTATCTATAGTTTACAGCAATCTTTAAGCTTTGGCTTTTAGGTTACGATATTTCTTCTCATTTTTGCAATAGTGTACAAAACAAATCATATTGAGCAAAAAAAACAAACTTATTTTTCAAACTAAATACGAACACATTTTTTACCATCATTTTTTTTTCTTACTACGTGGCGAATGACTATTTTTCGATCTGAAACATTTAAAAATTAAATTATTTGTTAGTGAAGTTCTTGAAAAAGGTGTAGCTAGTTGCCTTTGATGACCATTGATGCATACAAATCATGTTTCTAATAGTTGGGGCCTTTGGAGTTGCAAACATCTTTTCCTCCATGGTCATTCCAATGTTAAAGAAAATGTAAGCATGTTGAGAATTTCAACTATCTACAATGAACCCATACATCAAAATTGGTAGATAAGTTTCAGTCTCAGCCATCCAATCGCCAATTTTGATTTCAAAACATTTCCCTGAATTTTTTGTTGCATAATGTTTGTAATTTTGGGTACCATGATTACTTTTTTGTTAACTCATTTTGTTTGATATTCATGCAATATCCAGCTAATGGTAGAATTGTGTCTTTGCACTGTGGTCTAGTTGCTTTTGCACTGTTTGCAGTTTTGCCAAAACTTTTTGAATCTTATTGATTTTGTATTACTGAATAAAATTATTTTTTTTTTTTATAATTTTGATAAGTTATAAACTTCAACATCATTAAAGCACAAAATTGCAAAAATATTGTGCACATGTAATCCTTTTTTTCTAACACACTAAGTATTCATCCTCTGATAACTTGGCAGCCGTTATAAGAAGGGTTGCTTAGCTTCAAAAGCTCAAAATATTTTCTTCACTGTAAATTTCTCAAAGCCTGGGGGAGGGGCTATTACCTTTCATGACCCCTCCAAATGATGCGCTTGCATGCAGCCCTCCAACAGAGATCCTGTTACGCCTGTGGCCCTTCTCTGAAAAAGGTTGTGCACCCCTAATTTAATCCAACAGAAGATATATACTTCAGGATCATCACTATGCATAGCTTGCTAGTTTACAGGTCAAAGTTTATTAAACAATGAAAACTAACATTGAAAAGTTTTAAAAATTCATTACAAGAAGTAAAACATGTCTAATGAAAGGCTTTCACAAGGTAGAGGCAGTTATTTTTAATCATTTATGGTATTTCTTCAGATATAACAAGTGTAAAAAAATATGTTAAATCAATATAATTTGAATCAGTTGAGATTTTGAATGTTAGAATTTTCACAATCGAATATTATTTTCAAAGCAGCTCTTTCTGTGCCGCTACTGATCATTGGATGAGAGAGCTAAATGACACCTTTTTGGACAATGTTGCTACATGTTATTTTTCAGAAAAATAAAATTGAAGCTACCTGGACCGAATTTACTAAGAAAGTTAATTTCAATTTACTTTTATGGAAATACCAACAGTAAAAAAAATGAATTTGCTTGAAAATTTTACTAAAATACTTGTTGTACAATGCTACTATAACTGTGTGTGTGGAAGTCTTAAATAATCACCTACATCACTTAAGGATTTTTGTTTTTTTTTTTTTTTTTTGCCTCAAATTTCTTATTCAAAGACAAATCATCATTCGCTTTTTTTGTACCGTTTTTACACACACAAAATTTTTGTATTTATTTTTCTTTATCATTTCCATACTGTTCATCCTTTCGGTTTTAGCTTTGAGAAAAATGATTGGTGATGAGAGAGGGTTTTGCCATATTGAGCTTGGGGGAAGGGCACCCCCTGAAGCAAAGAATGCCAACCTTTTAACCCTCGTGGGTTCCTTGGGGTCATATGTGACCCCAATGCAATTTCTGTTTAATATATTTTGTTAATCAACCATTTGTTTTTAATGGCATTTTGTGGCTTTTATTCTTCTAGTTTTCTATTCAAAATAATGCTATTATTGTGTTTTATTTTTCCCGAATTGCATTTTTTGCACACAAGACCCTTGGGGTCACTTCCCCAGAAGGCCAAAAAAAGAGGACGTTGCAACTTTTGTCCAAGAGAACTGGACAGAAAATGCATTGAAAAATGTCATAAGTGTTTGAAATTCACTTGCAAAAATCATGTTTTTTCAGGTCTGTAATAGATGTAAATAAATCTACAGTTATTGTAAGTTTTGCTCTAAAATTATAATTTTAATTCATAAACTAAATTTTACTTTAATTGTATCTTTTTATTTTTTGTTTTTTTAGCTTTAAAAAGTGTGAACTTAAATAATGCATGTAACATTCAATAATTATAATGAATTAATTAAAGGAAGCATTGGGGTCGTTTATGACCCCAAGGGTCTTGAGTGTAACTGAAATGGGAGGAACCCACGAGGGTTAAGCTTTGCGATCAACTTTTCAGAATGCATACCCCCTTGCAGTCTAACCGTTCAGTTAATAAAACCAACACTGTATACGTTGTTTGAAGGTAAGCGCGAAGATTATGATTTTAAACAACAGAGCTCACGATTACAGTTACATTGAACGAATTTTGAAATGTAACACTCGCATTTTTATTGCCCAGATTGGTTGTTTTATTGAAAACCACAAATGATGTTGGAATTACTGGCGTCAGACGAAAACTCCCGGCGACTACGCTAGAGAGAAGCTTTGACACTCACTAAGCATTAGTCACTGGATTAGGCAGTTGTAGAAGAACCAATTCGAGAATGCCACATGCAAAGCTGTTCTGGCGGATAAACCCTTTATAAGTGAAGTGTCAGGGGGGAAAACCACGGTAGTCCACTTTTTGTTGAATTTAAACTTATGCTACCACCTGTTAGAAAAATAAGTGTAATTTCGTTTAGTATATGCAATATTCGAGAAAAAACACTGTAGTCCATGTATTATTGTCATTTTAGAACAAGTATACTGGGGAAGTTTATGAGTTCGTAAAGTTTAAATTTCGTTTTTCTCAAAATGAATCAAATGTGACTACCGTGGTTTTTCCCCCTGACCCTTCAAGTAGTGTTGAAAGATTCTTCAATTGGGTGCTCGAATGTGCCACCGAGAAACTTGTCTCATGCCGGTTGTTCTAATGCCATTTTGTAGTTTTCAAAACGCTAAATAATTTGCACACAAGGACCAAGTGGATGTTATACTTCCAAAATTATCTGGCTATAATAACCATGAGCTCTGCGTTGTTTAAATAATCCCTGTACAGTGGATTCTTTCAAACAACCGCGTATTGAATGTTGATTCGATTGGGGGTGGGTGTGAGTAGAGAAGCGGTTAATGTTTCATGTATGGGGAGAGATTTTTTGAATCATGCAGCGTTTCTATTCATGACTTCGTACTTGATTTGGATCACGAATATAGATACGAAGTATGGCATTTTCTTTAAACAGTTTATATCTTGTTAGACACTTAAGCAGGGATTAAGCTACCTATTGAGTTATATGTTTATTTTCTTTGATGAAATGTTTATATTAAATTAGAAAGGAATTGAAAGCAAAATTAAAAAATGAACATCTTTTATTATGACTGGAAATGTATTGCAGTTAGTTACATACATTCATTTCATGACAAACATCTTTGGTAAATTTGAGCTCCTAGCATAAATAATATCAATATCAGGACGATGAGAAATACCCACTTGATGAAACTTGTGAGCAAATTGCGACTGGAAAAGAAAAGAGCATCTTACTAATATGAACACTAATATTTAAAATGAATGATTGTGTTGAAAAAGACAACTCTGCACTTACATATATGTCGTTTTCATCCGCTCTGCAAACTGTTTCCTATCGATATCCCATTGATAAAACGGTGCTCCTTTTGGCAAATCCTTAGTCAGTTCCTCAATGCTATATCCCTTAAGATCCACATAGAACATCTAAAGAATTGAACAATTGCATTCAACATTTATATTATAAAAACTTTTGGAGTATAAGATTATTTCGTAAACATATCAGAACAACTGTTTAACTTCCTCAAACTTCGCTCTACAGGCTGAAAGTTGGAATAGATTTGCATCGTTGTTTCACCGTACGCTTTAAGGCTTTGTGATGCCTTTAAGCACTAAAGTTTAATCACTTAAAATTTTAGTTACGTCTCCGAAACAGTGAATCTTTAACGAACATTGAAAATGATAGCAATACAGTTCTTATGACTGAAAGCTTTTTCAGTTGGAATTCCTTTTTTCCTCATGTTCATATGAAGGTAAATTAACGCCCCGTAAATGGTATGCTTCTTTTAAATCAACCAGAGTTGAAACTTTATTGAAAAATATTTTTGCCCATAGGACTTGGAAAGCATTTTAAGCTTTCGGATTTTAATATTTCCGACGCAATGCCATGAAGAAGTTTGGTGCACAACACTAAATGACTGCTTCAACACAGAGCTCATTAAATCCGTATGTCAGAAAGTCCTTAGATCTGTAGCTAGTAATCACCTTGGGTGCAGGCTACTTGAGACTTTCCATATCTAAGTATTATAGTTAAGTTGGGGAATGTGGCGATAGTTTAGTGGTACCATCTGTCAGTAGAGGCAGGTATCGAAACTGTTACCTTCCAGTATTTAGAGCTGTTGGAACTGTTCGTCTTGCGTGCTTGTAGAAAAAAAGGAAAGAAGGATTGTTGTTTAAGTCATGAGAAGAAACAGACAAAGAGAATTCAAAGTATATACTTCGGAAAAAAACAAATTATTTTGTAGAAAACTTCTCTGATGGATTTCTCGGAAGTTACCATATTTGAGTAACTCACTTATGAGCTTTATATGTATTAGGGAGATATAATACGACGCACGCCCACGTAACAGGCGGCAAAAAAATGTATAAATGCATTTAAAAAACTTGTAATGTCCCCTATAAGGAATGCTAAAATATCTCCCAACAAAATTCTACCCCTCCCCCTCCCCAAATCCGACATGTTTTTCTGGATGTGACTGAGAAATGCAAAACTGCTCTGAATGCCTTTCAAGCACTGCCGCGATTTCACACTAAGCGTAAAGGTTGAGACTAGCGGTTGCCAGTGGCGAGGTGGCGGCAAAAAATATTGTTTGGCGAGTATAAGATTCGGTGTTAGAAGCCAAAACTGGCGACCTACAATTCATTTAATTTTCTGAACAGAAATGCAAAATACCGATGCATCGCACCGATTATTAAAAAAAATGTCATTAACATCGTCATTGGAAGCTAATGTTAATGTGGAGAGAAGAAAATTGTCGCATAGACTTCAAAACACATTTAAATGCCGAATTTTTGATTGGAGGTGGAAAAATTCAGAAAAGTTTTTGTTACTAACTTTTTTTTTACTTTATAATTAAGAGTAAGTACAGTATAGAACTTCAAATTGTATATCAATGAGCCCAGTGCAGCTCCGAATTTTATAATATTTTGATAACAGTTTCGGATAACTGCTGAAAATTGCAACATGCCGGACATTTATCGAAAGGTCGTCATTATGGAAGTTTTAGGAAGATAATGCATTTTCATGGAAATATTTGCCTTATACACTTCCGTATAACTTCAGCAATACAGTAAAAAGAAATTCTTAAGTTAAGCAATCGCGGATTGAAATTTTTCAGAAAAGTTTTGCAAGCTTTTTTTTTTTTTTTTTCAAAGTGGCCACTAAATTTTTTGAGGTAACTGGCCATTGGCCAGTAACATTTTTTTTTCAGTCTGAAGCTATAACTAAGCGTAGTGAGACAAGAAAGAAACTAAGAGTTGGAACTTTGCTGAGTGAGAATAAAGGATGACTATAGTGAAAGAAAATCATAGAGAAACTGAAAATAGGGGCTGAGTACATATTTAGAGGAAATGTGCCCATCTGGACCGATACCTTCTCCAGTGAAACTAAGCTACTTACTTCGCTATCTTTGTCGTCCATCTTCTTTGTAAGAGACTTGAAGTTATCTGTACTGAATTTCCATTCATTCATTACAAAAGTTTGAATAGACTCCATAGATTTATCAAGGAAACGGTATAATGACACTAATCTGAAAAATAAAAATGTAAGTTGTTGTGTAAGAAAAATGCACAGGAAATGTAAAAAATATGCACAGAATGTCTATTTTTTTCCCCAGCATCCATTGGCGAACAGCTAGCTGGCTCATCCTTTTACGCAAGTCACTTTTTACGGCATTCACCTTTTTATGCAAAGATGCCACCTTCGGCATCGTCGCGTAAAAAGTTTAGAGTTTAAATAGTTTTTGTGGCTATAAAAATTATTTTACTCTCTATCTCTATTTTAATTGAAGGGTTTGGAGGATGAAGAGGCTATATTATATTTTAAAAAATGAACACTCTGTACAATGGTAAGCAATGGATACAGGTAAGCAAGTAAAACTTGGTACATCAAACAGTAGATGTCAGTAGACCGATTTCATACGCATACTAATGACAAAACCAGAAAGCGAAAAAGCTGCAACACCTACAATAAAACTTTAAACTTCAATCTTAATTCCTTTCAAAAATAAATCTCGGCATTTGATTTTTTTAACAGCTTCAGATTATTGGTCAACTAATTGTGTGCCCCCTCTCCTCCGCCCAGTTCTGTTTCCCTCGCCCCCTTTTTCCTTCTTTTCCAGTTCTTCTGAAAATAAGAGAGTGTTCAAAATGTTACTCCTCTGAAGCCTTGTCCCGTGCCATAATCATTACGGAGAATTTGAAATTTCGTTTAGTAGACTGAAAATGCTCCAAACACCAAAAAACACCGAAAGTCGCTTAAAATTGCGTTTTTAGAGCCTTAATTTTGAACTAACGGTAGTGCCTATTAACGCTATGAAATAAGGCATGCACTCCCGTGTTTAGGATTCGTGCAAAAGCTCCCGACCCCCCTGTCTCTACAAAGTCAAAGCTCATTAAAATTTTAGTTTTTAAGACTAAAATTTCAATAAAAATTAAGGGGGCAGTGCCTTTGAACCCCTTTTAACACCGTGGGGTATAGAATAAAAAATTCATCAACTATACCATTTTTGAATTCATTTAGGATATTTTCAAAGGGCCCCCTTCCCCGTAAAATATTTTCTGTTTGCGTCACTGTTCCTGCCTCCTATACCTGCCTGATTTAAAATGGAAGTGGCACTATATTTATGTTCGCAAAAGAGCCGTTTTTTTTTCTCGCCGACTCCACAGCCCAGCGGATAAAACTGCGTGTTTTTGTTCGTACAACGAATCAAAATGCAACAATGTTGTTTCACTCTCTAGCGTGTATTTCGGGGACGAAAGCCAATTTTCCTTATTGTCTCGTTTTTTCTCTTCTTCTTACACGATAATTTTTGCGTTAGAAAATTTTCAGTATTTGGTTTTTGTTCATATAAACACTTTTACAGGCGTTATATCATGATACTTTGCTTACCTAATAAATAAAAAACTAAATAACAGAACAAAAAAAAATTATTTCATTTGTCATTTTGCTCGAAATATTGGGGTGGGGGGGGGGGGGGGTGACAAATTGAGCTTCGCCCCGGGTGCCATTAGACCTTGCTACGCCACTGACTGCAACGACTCTATGATGGACCATTGTTTCGTTGCATGAATTTTATTAAAGACCATAGACTTTACTAAATTATAATGCAATTAAATTTTGAAGATTTCCAGAAACAGTAATTATGTGATAGCTTTTTTTCTTCTCTCATAACATACGTCCGTTATGGAGCAAATTATATTATTTACATATTTTTTCTGGATATCTTCAAAATTTAACAGCATTATATGGAAGATCATGTTCTTCATAAAAGTCGTGAAAAAATAAGGATTTAACCCATTTCTAGCCTTTGTAAGCAGTTTTGTGAAGAACTGATACGCAGGGCCCGACTAACTAAAAGTGAGGCCCAAGGCCGACAATACTTTGGAAGCCCCCCTTCTACGTTCTTTTTTTTTTTTTAAGTCAACGAAAAATAATCTTTTAACTTTTTCCCAGTGTCTTTGCTAGCCCCTTTTGGGGATCACTGTCTATAGTTCTGAAGGGCCCTATGCAGTTACACTATTTGCATTATGTCTAGCACTGATACTGCTTAATATCCACTTTAGCTTAAGAGTTTTATAGCTAATTCTCAAGACAGAAATATTTTTTACTTGCATATTATGAACTAAATAAGAGAAATACTAATTAAGTATCAAAAGAGTTTTTTTTTTTTTTCAATCAATAGACTATTATTTTCTCTTAAAAGTATATAATTCTTTAATACTGTGCATCAGTTTTTAGGAAATTAGAGGCACCTTAGGAAGAAGGGGCCCCAGTCCCAGGCCTAGCTGGCCTGTTCAATAATCAGGCTCTGCTGATACGTCTGTAACCGTGAAATTGTAATAGGGCTTTAATTAAAATTGCAAAAAGAGAGAAAATCGTGTAAATAAGCAAGGGTTTCATTATAAAAAGCTATGTGCAAAAGATTTTCATTTATTAAGATTTCTGTCATTTTTATGCTTGGCAATGTCACATTATGCAACCAAGGTATGAAAATCCAAATTAGGAAGCCTTACTTTGGTTTGCGTCCGCTCAATGTAAGAAGTCCATCAATGGCTAAAGCTGGAACGTAGTGTTCAAATATTGAAAGCAAGAAATAATAAACAGAGTTCTTGCACAATATTAGTCTTGGATGTTGGTAAGCTTTTGGTAAGGGGTACTTCGTAGTCAATGTAAACAATGTATTTATATATTTGCCCCATGTACACGGGCTGACGTCACTGGAAGTGCAATTCAACACAAAAGGCGACTGTGCTCTGAAAAAATAGTTATACGTTTAAGAATAGACTTCAAGTGTACGAAACTGCAAAAAATAAAACTATACTACAATACAAAATAAATGAAATGCAACAAAATAAAAAGTCCAAAAAAGCAAAAAACTTAGAACAAACAGGACACCATTTTAATGTATTTATTGGATCAGTTTTGCATTTAATCATGATAAAATCGTGTTTATATTGTCGCCTCACTATTTTTAAACGTGGGTGAGCAAGAATCTATATACAGGGTGTTCTGTTTTAATTTGCATGACCTTTATTCTCTCAACTGGTGGTACTAGACGCATAATTCCAATTGCAAATTTTTTTAATGAGGAAACGTGATGACATAAATGTAATCTATTTTACATTTTGCCCTTATTTATAAATTACGAAAAACTCCCAAATGTATCATTACATTTAAATAAGATTTTGAAAATATAAGTTGAAAATAAAACATCTCTGTATTTAGGTTTTATCTTAAAATTTGATTCAATTTTAGTTGGCGATTTTGCAGTTAAAATGGTTGATTTCATTGAAGTCAAATAGAAAACATCCCTATTTTGTATATTAGATGGAAATAAAAATTATCCTTAGACATTTTTACTACTTCAGTGTTCTCGAATTTGAAGCTCATTTTTTTTTTTTTTTTTTTTTTTCCCCTAATTTTTCGGGAAACAGGGAAAAGTAACATAACAGAATGAACAAATATTACTAAGCGCAATATAAAACGGGAAAGCTTAGTGCCGTGGATTTAAAACTAGGGTTGACAGCGAAAATCTGAATCATTTTTTCTTTCAGAATTGTTGGTAAACATACCTATTGGTTCCTGTGCACCAGGCAGCTGCAACATGAGCATTAGCTACTATATCAACTGGAATGTGATCGATTTTCTTTTCCGTATCAACACGTAAAACACGAATAAATCCTTTTCCAATCTAAAAAGTAAGTATATTGCATCAGCGTAAAGTAAATCATTCAACTATTTTTAACAGAACTGAAAGCTTTTAGAAGCTTCATTTTCCTTGATATTGCATAGTTTAAACTAGAGCAATGAAATTTTAATTATTGTGACTGTAACACATAGTTTTCTTTAAGTTTGTAAACATCAGTATATTCTTCCGGCCACCTTGTCTAGTGCTCAGAGAAGCCAGATCGCGAGTGGGGAGGTTTTGCGTTCGAATCCCCTCTCGGGGCATGGATATACTTTATTTTTCTTGTCCTTCGAGTGTGACTGTAGTGCTGTGAATGGTTGCTTACCCTATAAATGGGTCCTTATGGCATGTGTGTACTTTGGAAGTCTGACTTTATACCAAATAACGGCACAGTTGGAAAAGTGAAGCAGCACCCAAAAAAAAAAAAAAAAAAGAAACCACGCCTAGTTGGCACTAGACAGCAACAATCAGTATTTTCTATTCTTCCTGACATTTTAAAATGCGGTAAAAGCTTGATTAAACTATTTATTTAAGCATTTGGAGCTCAATTTGTCTCTAACGCTTCTCTATGGAATTGCTGAAAGGGGAAAGGGGCTATCTTTGAATGTGACATTTCTTTATAACAAGTATGTCCCCTCCTCTTTTGTCATAAAGTATCACTTCACCTTGCTCACTTTCCTTCTCATATCATTTATTCATAAACATATTACATTAAAAAAATGTGTGATGTCACACCCTCTTATTACCCTTTTCTTCAAAAACTGCCTCAATTTCAATCCCCCCTCCCCCTCATTTATCAACGACCCCAAAGCAGAAATTAAATTCAGACATATTTTAGCTCTTGTGCAAGCCTTATAAGTACGAATAACACAACCACTCAGTACAGTAATGAATAACAGTACAGTAAATCAATTTCTTGTAAAATGCAATGCAGTCTATAAATATCCTATGAAATTTCACATGAATGAATTTATGCCGCAATTTTTTTGCTGACTTGTTTAGATGACTAAAAGTTTCTTAATTGCATTATCCTTTTCTTGCAAAAATATTAGTCCAGTCAAATTAGACATTAAAATCGCAAATCGCGATGTAGTTCTGAATTTTTAATATGTTGCTTGGGTTCCTGAGGGTAGCGTAAATCTAAGTTTGCACCTTTCTAAAACCTGTGCTCGCTACGAAACTCGCGAAAAACTGCGAAATTTTCGGACATTTTTCAGTTTCTCCTTTATGACTCCTAAACTATGCAACTTTTGATTATACATGGGAATTTCCGAATTTTGGTTTTTTCACAACTGTAAAGGAAATATTGAACATACAGACTTCTTTTTAGGCTAAATGAAGGCTGATTAGATGTACTGTAACGAAATGTATCTTGTGGAATAATAATTTATGTCGATATTTGGTTCAAAATATGATCGAAGCATATTTTTTTCATTTTTCGCAAAAAAGGACAAATTGTTGAAGTACGATATCTCCTAAACTATTCGTCCTACAGAACGCCACTTGAGCTTAAATTGTTGCAAATTTAGTGTTCTTCAAAATAGGTATGCACACGTATCATCAAAAGTTGCATAGTTCAGGAGTGACAGGGCAAAATCTGAAAAAAGTCAGGATAAGACCACAATCAACAGGGACCAGCATAAAAATAGCGAAAAAATGAGTGAAAATGACCTGTAAAACTTTTAAATTTTTAAAATAACATTTTAATATAGTGTTACCTTTTTAGTACCATTCTATGCATTTTTTTTATTATCCACTGCCCTCCTATTCTTATTAAGAATCGATTTTGCTCATTTCTCAAAATTTTAAATATTTATTTTTCGCTATTGTAAATGAAATATTTAACCTACAGACTACTGTTTGGGCTTAGGAGTCATAAAGGAAAAACTGAAAAATGTCCGAAAATTTCGCAGTTTTTTGCCAGTTTCGTAGCGAGCACAAGTTTTAGAAAGGTGCAAACTTAGACTTACATAGATTACTATATAAAGTTTTGAGACGAATAAGTGTTATTCGTGAGAGATTTAGATCCGTTTTTAATTCTCAAAAAACTGCAGATAAACAGCAGATCCTGCTAAAATTTAAAGAAATCTGCAAAAAAAAACTGCAGTTTTACTCAACTACTGGAACTTTAAACAGCAACAACTCTATGATTGGGTCACTTTTGTTTAAATAGCCTATGCCATCATGTTAAGAATATTTTTATCTACATTTTTGTGTATTACGTATTAGGAAACTCAATGAGGTAGGTACACCTAAGTGGAATCTTAGACTATACCTTATATTCTAGCATTATAGCTGAACCCGTGCCAGTGGTGTTAGTTTAAACACGAAAAATATTTTGAACATTTTATGCCTGACTGCAAAGTAGCTTAAGACTAATAGTTGTAAACCGTTTATAAAAAATAATGCAAATTTATTCATGCTTTCCCCTTAAATTCTCTTACTTTCCGCTATAAAAATCTCCATCTGCTATTTTTATGTTGATACACATTTATTTGTATTACTGTTGCTCCAATTCATGTAAAGTTGTATTTAATGGTTAAACATATTTGAAATTTTCCCTATACACAAGTAGCTGGAGATCAGCGTGAATGAATTTTTTTTTAAATATATTTAAAAAAAAAGACAAACTACCTACGAATTAGCTCAAGTTGTTGCCACTTTCCCGTTTCAACCAATTTCGATTTTCAATCTTTGATAGATTTTGTTAAAATATTTTCCTTGTTGTTCAAAATAAAAACTGAAGAGGAAGTGCTAGTGAGAATTGGAGTGACAAGATCATTTTCCCGTTTATAATTTTTGGAACTCAGGGTCAGTCTTTTGATGGTACAAAAGCAGTTTTCTTTCATAAATCGTAAAAACACTTCATTATTTCTTGAATTCCAAATCGCAATCCATAATTATCCTTGAATTATTAGCTGCATGGTTTTTCTCTTCAATAATATTTGGCGACGTTTGATTGTAATTCCCATGCAACTTTGTTTTTTGTATGAGGCAAAAAATGCATACCGCGGTTTAAAAAGAAGCTAAATACTCTGCCCGAAAGAATCTTAACGGATTGATAGCTTGATTTCAAATTAAGTAGTTAAAGAACTACTTTCGTAAGATCATTATTAAATCAATATCATGAAAAATTTAAAGAAAAATCTTATAGTATTACGAAAGTTAAAATAAAAGCTCGTAAATTTTGAGACTGATTCTTATCTGAATCTAGAATAAGTTCATATAGTCCGTGGAGTTAGTGCAAAAATATTTCACTTCCGGATACCAGTCTGAAATTTTATGTGGGGCTTATATTCACATAGGAGGACAAAAAAACGCCGGGAGACACTTGATCGGAGATCAAGGTCATTCTGTGATGACATCATCGAAATGGCCGCTTTTACAGGTAAATGCGCTCATGTAACTGTTTAAAACTCCATCATAGATTTAAATATTGCAAAACTGAAATATATCATCCGAAAGCGCTTTAAAAGAGCTATTTAAAAGTGCTTGGTTTTATTTTCTAAGACAAATAGTTGAAAAGTTATAATAATTTTAAATTGAAAATTTATAAAAAAGACAATTTCTTTGTATTTTCCGACTTTGAGGTAAAAATTTCGCTGTGATGCATGCATTAAAAAAATCTTTCCAATTTTATTACATTTAAGAATAAATTAGTAGAACTACGTACTATTTATCGGTATTTTATGTAGATATTGAATGTAACAGTTTTCCTTGTAACAGAGTTTTTTTTTTTTTTGTATTAAAACGTGTATTTTTTCCGTATTTCTTTTATATAATTAAAATGCAAGCATTTTTGACACAATTATTGATGACGATATTATTAGTTACATCTCAGCTTCTTTAGGAGCTTTGGCTCTGCTTGTTTCTGCATTGCAACATCTGTTACATTCAATATCTACATAAAATACCGAATAATAGTACATAGTTCTACTAATTTATTCTTAAATGTAATAAAATTGGAAAGATTTTTTTATAATGCATGCATCACAGCGAAATTTTTACCTCAAAGTCATTTCAATACAAAGAAATTGTCTTTTTTATACATTTTCAATTTAAAATTGTTATAACTGTTTAACTATTTGTCTTAGAAAATTAAATCAAACACTAGAAAATAGCTCTTTTAAAGCGCTTTCGAATGATATATTTCAGTTTTGCAATATTTAAATCTATGATGGAGTTTTAAACAGTTATATGAGCGCATTTACCTGTAAAAGCGGCCATTTTGATGACGTCATTACAGGTGGGCCCTTGACCAGAGGTGGCGCTAGGAAATGCCCGACAGGGGGGCAAGCTTGCCCGACAGGGGGGCACAGGTATAATTTAAAAATTTAGTCACGAAAATTAAGTTTCTTATAATGTGCAGTTAATTTTAATTGAAGGGATGGGGTTCGGGACTCTCCATCGTAAATTTTTTGAAGTCGAAGTAAAAAAATAGCTATTATAAGCATATTTGATAGCGTTAGAAAAAAGTTTGATTTCGGTGACTCTCCTGCGAAAAATTCGAAATTGAGGTTTAAAAATAGTATTTTAAACGAGTTTGAATGATTGGGGTAGGAGCACTCCCCTGAAAATTTTTCGAAATTTAAACCCCAAAATAAAGAATTGTTTTCAGGAAATTATCGTGGATGGCGGAGGATATTGCTCAGAGAGACTCTCCTCGTGACTTTTTTGAAATTCAAGTACGAAAAACGCTTTTTTAGACAATCTTTAATTATGTAGAGTGGCAATGGTGCACTACATTGGATATATATATGTTTTTTTTTTTTTTTTTAGTTTTAAGTCTAAAAATCCCATTTGTTGGCAATTTTCGATTAAGTAGCAGAGTTTTATTGCAGATTTCTTAATTGGAGAGGGACCACGTGTGGTACAATTTTTAATCAGAACCTCTTGTTTACAGTTTCTATTTTTGAGAAATAAAGTGGCTTCTTTTAAAAAAAAAAAAAAGTACAGGGGCATCGTTTGGTTCGGGACTCTTCCCCGAAATATTCTTAAGATTAACTCCTAAAAACGCAATTATTGGAGGCCTTTGACGACGATAGGGTAAGGGTTGTGGGACAGAGACTGTCTCCCAGAAATTATTCAAAATTGTCCCAAAAACAAAAATTTTATATGCTTTTTTTCGACAACGTTTTTGAAAATCTAGTTGGCTTTATAGGTTGTTGTTGTTTCTTGGGTGGGGGGGGGGGGAGGAGTAATTTTAAAATTTCCTATTTCTTGATTTTTCCCCATTAAGAAAAACGAGAAGCCAACCCTTGTCAGCAAGTAATTGATATGTTTCTATGAACGGAATATTAGAGTAGTGTAAGTTTAAAGGGGGAGGCGGCCCGGTGACCTAACTGATGAAAAATCGCTCAGATTGGCTCTCGGTGATGGCCCTGGTCAGCTGCCCCAATGAAGCAATAGCGATTTTTATTATTATTATTTATTTATTTCAACTGCTGCTCGCAAAGGTTTCTATGATGTTACTTTTCCTTTCGGTTAAAAAACATTCGAAAATAATATTTCTTTAGTTAGAAGTTAGATTATAGAAAATCCTTAACAAAGATTTAAAAAGCACATTTCCTATCTAAATTTCACAAAAAAAAAATTTTTCTCATCTTAATTCATGTCTTTCTATACATTTTATTTATTTTTTAACACTGGGAAGTTTTTTCTCTTTTTTTACATTGCAAAATAAGGGTGATATCCAGGTAGCCACAGTCCCCCGGGAACATTAGGGGATTAGCAACTGCCCCTATTGTTGTCCTCGCCGTAGGGGGGAATGGGGTAGGCGAAGGGAGGTTTAGAAAACTGAGTCTTTCTTTCTTTGTGTGAATAGTTGAATGTGGAAAAAAGTTAAGTTGGCGAGATCTGGCGACTTAACTTGCATCCATCAGGGTTACCCTTTCGATCTGCTGCATTTCATCAGAATTGTGGGGTGAAAAATTACTATTATTTTCTTGCTATTTGAAAGTAAAAATAAAGAGCAAACCGTTTGTTTTGCCTTTTATATTAATAATAAAAAAGAGTTCGCAATCACAATTGTAATACAGCATTTTTTCTTTTCATAATTTTTTTTAAAAAATGATTGTTTCTAAGAAAAACGAAAGGAAAAAAACTGCAAAGCAGAATAATTGTTTCTACTGAAGCATGATTGTTAGAAAATCCGAGAGCAATTATTAAATGGCGAAACATATGGGCTAAAATTGTTAAAACGATAAAAATAAAAAACTTTTTAAAATATTTCTGTACAATGTCAGTTTCATAAGTTGAGATAAAATTTTTCACGACTTAAAAACGGTTACAATTGGGTAACAGTATAGCAAGTTTAAGAAATCTAACTTTTTCCCCTACAATGTTCGCAAATATATCTCAAAATCATTCCAAAACAAAAGGAGAGCTTCATGAAACAATAATTAAAGTGTATTAAAATCGTATTGCACTTATTTATTTTGATTTTTATGCCTAAAAGAAAGACCTGTGATAAAAGATAACGCGAGATAAATGATATTACTTGCTTTTTGGTTCAATTACACTCGTCAATTATATTCTTTGCTGTTAAATTGGAAATTGTTTCTTTATTTGATTTCATTCCGAAAGAATAATAACGGATCCCGATTTATGATAACCTGCGCGACTTTTTGTATGCGATTTTACAATAACATTAGCATATTATTTTTCGATGGCCTGATTATATTTTCTCTGTAAATTAATTTTATATTGACATTGGGAAATAAAAGGAAAATTGGTCCTTTTTCCTTTCTTTTTTTTTCGGGGGGGGGGGGGGGGGGATCTTGTTTTTGAAAAAAATGTATTTATTTCTCCAACTTGAAATAGTTTTAATCAGTAATGCGTGTAATCAATAAAGTGACCAATTTTCAAAAAATCTGGAGGAAATATGAATTTTCTTTAGTAATCAAAGTTTGGTTTCTGACTTCGCTTTGGCTTCACATTTCTCTCTTTATTGTTTGTATGAGTCGCATTTAGCGACCACGTGATCCATTGCGTCATAGGCAGTAAAATTAACTCTGGAGTTTAATATTACCGTCTACTTTATTCGCGTGTCTAAATACAGTGCTTATTTTGTTGATCAACATTTTTTTTTTCGTCTTTTTATAATAAATATATTTTTAATTTATTACTATTGTTGATTAAATTTGCAATAATTTGTTTTACTTTTATTGTTTTTTGCCTTCGACCAATCTCTCTCTATTTTTTTTTCATTTTATCCTCGGGTTTTTGGAATTGGTTTTCCGCATTCAAGAATTAAACAAGAAATCTAGAAATTAAGTATTTTTGTGTTTAAGACAGGTTAGGCGACCACCCTAAATTTAAAAAAAAAAATCTGTTTTAAGGCATTTAGATAGGGTAAGTGCTCCAGTAGTCGGCCATTTAAGAGATCTTTTGTGGATCTTGGCTAACCTAGAACTTTCAGCTATCAATACAGCAACAAAAACAAGGTAAAACTTTAGAATGAACCTTTCTGATAGTGAATCACCTACTTGTTTCAGAAATTTAAAAAATATATATGTGCAAATCCAAGCTGTTGTCAACACTAGTAAATGCACCAGTAGTCGGCCACAGAAATCCAGTGCTCGGCCACGTTGAATCCAGTAGTCGGCCACTTCATTTTCATTGATCTTATCTGATATAGGGGGTTGATTTAAAAAAAACAAAACAAAGGGAAACTTACAACGAACCAGACCCGTCATTTGGGGGTCAGGAGGGGGGATTAATTGCTCCCCCCCCCCGGTTTTGAGAAATCAGTTATTTAATATGTAAGTGGGCGTGGTGTTTGTTTTTTCCGATGAAATTCTATGGTGTTTGCACCCTTCATTTGAGGGTCAGGAGGGGGGGTCAATTACTCCCGCCCAGTTTTGAGAAATCAGTTAATTAATATTCAAGAGGGCGTGGTGTTTGCTTTTTTCCGATGAAATTGCATTGTGTTTGCACCCTTCATTTGGTAGGTCAGGAGGGGGGTAAATTGCTCCCCCCCCCGGTTTTGTAAAATCAGTTAATTAATATATAAGTGGGCGTGGTGTTTGCTTTTTTCCGATGAAATTGCATTGTGTTTGCACCCTTTGTCTCCCCCCCCTCTAAAAACGTGAAATGACGGGACTGAAGCGATGCATTATACTTAGTCTGGTTATATTTTTCGTGAGACCTCTGGTACTCAACTTGTGTAGATAATCATGTTTGTGTACTTCTTGATACACTATGTGCTTTACTTATTTGTCTAACTATCAATCTACCATTATTAATTTTAGACAGTACAATTAGCACAGAATTCTCGGGACATTAATGTTTTTATACTTTAGCTGCCTAAAAACAGTTTTATTTTAAAAACTCGGGCTAAAAAAGTATTTTATTCTGAATAACGTCTAAAAATATGTCTATATCAAAAAAAAAATAATTTAAAACATCAAAAAAAGCTTCATAAGGGTATGAGTATAAATGGCGTAACACTTTTTTTCCCAACAAACTTGGCCCCCTCCATCCCTTTTCTCAATGTTTCACAATTCGAGCTACCCTCCTCTACCACACTATAACACACAAACAAATTGTTATTAAGGAATTATAGTTGAATTATAACTAAAATTGAGTATTCTTTCTGCGATATGAATTTATTACCAAATGACGTTTTAGTTTTATACCACGGGCAAAGCCGTGCGAGTACCGCCAGTTGTTACATAAAATGCTTTTGTGCGAACCAAAATATGAAAACTCATATTTCTTGTTACCCCCCCCCCCCTGCCGCAATCTATCACAATTTAATGAATCACCCCTTCCTCTTGTTAAACCCGGACACCGTTTTAGGACG
This sequence comes from Uloborus plumipes, assembly GCA_038373865.1. Classification (NCBI taxonomy): domain Eukaryota; kingdom Metazoa; phylum Arthropoda; class Arachnida; order Araneae; family Uloboridae; genus Uloborus; species Uloborus plumipes. The sequence goes on along the minus strand of JAXGGA010001610.1, from coordinate 90,683 downwards.
ATCTCCAGAAATTAACGATTTAACTTTGTATTGTGAAATAAGTGATAAACGATAAAATAAATGTTGTTGCAACAAAGTATTACGTATTGCGTATACGTAGTTTGGGCTTAAAAGAAAGTTTAAAAAAAAGCTTCTGAAGAAAAGAATTTCAGCAGCACTTACTAAAGATGCAAGGAGGGACGAAATGAACGATGTTTATATAAAATGTACAAAATGTACTTGCTTACGAAGTAAAAAAACAGGAATAGTTTTGTAGTGAACAGCAGTTTTTAGTGATAATGACCAAAGAATCAAGAAATGAAAAACTGCTTTGTTGTTTATGTAAACATAAAAACGTAATAATAGAAGAGTCGACACAATTCATGACCAATAAACACGTCGGCATTTAACTGGTTCACATTCAGACGCACTTAACTGGTTCACATTCATTAGAACGGAATTTCGACATACGGAACATAAAACTAAAACTGTATTTTCAGAAATAATTGCTACCAAAACTGTGCAAGTAAAAATACATTCAAAAATGCTCTGAAAGGAATCTCCATCAAGGCTTCATCTAGCAAAGAATGTTTCACTGAATCAAGTTTATTTGTTTTAAACTAATTGAAGTAAGATGAAATAAGGAAGTAAATGGAACTCGGGATGTCATGAAAGTAATCTTACAGCTTTAGACAAGAATATTAGTAAACAAGGAATAACCTTGAAAACAAACCAAAATTTAGTTTGCAACAATGTAACCATGTAGTTTTGAAATTAACCCGGTACAACTCTAATCCTCTAGCGAAGAAAACTCAAGAAGTCAAACATTTGGGGAGAATCATTAGTGAAAATGTACCAACATTTGAAACCATTATCCTAAATAGAGCACAGGGGTCTTGAACCTTTGTTAAAGCAAAATATTAAGCATAATAGCAAAAGAAAGAATAACTACATGCCTGGCACTCATTAAATAACTTGAGCCTATGTGACTATTGAAGTAATGCATCTTATCTCCTATAATTGGGGAATGTTTATTAACTGCCGAATAAGTATCAATAGAAGTCAAATCACTCGTTTCGCCAATTTCATTAGTTTAAGATAAAATTTGATAAGAAAAACTATTAAAACACTATTGGATAACAAGTAGATGAGTATTAAAACTTATAATCTTAACTCAACGTATGCGTATTTAAAAATCTCTTTTTTAGAATTTTCAATTAAATTTACAACACTAGAAGCAATAAAATGTCGAAATGGTGGTCAAAAGAAGTTAAGACATTTAACTTAATTACTATTTTTCAAGAAAAATAAGCTTTGGAAAAGGTATTTTTACTCAAAACAGTTAAATTGTCGCTGTATTTCAATAAGTTAATTTAGTTTTCATTTGATGAACCCATATTAAGAATGAAAAGCTGCATTAAGTATGTGGCCGACTACTGGATAAATCATCCAAACTGCTTAGAACCCGTGGTCGGCCTACCATGGCCGACTATTGGAAATGCAGAAGAATTCTGTACCCAGTAGTCGGCCACCCCTTTAAAAAATAATCGAGTCTAACCAGGAGTTCGCTCTTTCATTGAAACATTATGTTAGACATTCCATTAAGATAAAAATCACTCAAATTTATAGTAGAATTAAATTAATAAGTGTAATTGGCCATTTTAAGAAGACGTGTCCTCTTAGCTGAAAAATAAGCAGAATCGCAATCTTGGATGATGGGCACACCATTCAAAATGAAATGACTCATTACTAATTCAAAAAAAGTACCCAAAACTTAACTGCCACTGGTTGATGATTGTTGATAGGTACATGAATCTGTGAATTCGCCATATCTGATTTTTAATTAAAAATGTACTATTTATGAGGAGTTTTATGTCATTGTGGCCGACTACTGGAGACTGGCCGACTACTGGAGCACTTACCCTAGTCCCAATATTATTCTTTCTAAACTTGGAAAAAAAATTTAATCAATGAATTACTTAGAAAACTAGAAGACATTTAATGAATGCAAATGCACTACCTTTAAAGAAATTTATTTTGTCTTTCTTAGTTTTCTAAATAATTCATTGATTAAATTTTTTTTTTCCAAGTTTAGAAAGGGGAACTTGGGAGGAAAATTGGGACTATCTAAGTGTCGCAAAACACGTTTTCGAAGTTTTCATTTACGCAAACAGTTGTGAGGAAAAATATTACTAAAAACATTTGAAACTTGGCAAATATGGTAAATGGTTATATTGCTGTGATAAAAAGGTCTAAAAGCTAGTGTAAATGCAATATGTGGGTTTTAAACAATGATGTACTAAAGTTATGTGTCAAAAATCACGTTTTTTGGGGAAGGAGGATGTGAATCATTTAACTGTAAATCATGTTTTTATATGATTGTTTCCAATTTTGGAGGGTCATATACTTTTGCGGTATGTAACGAAGAGATAAACACATTTTTTTTTCTTTTTTTTAGTGTGAAGAAGTGAGCACTAAAAGTTTTCAGGAAACTTTTGGTTTTTGTAGGAAAAAGTGACTTTTTACTAAAAAAAGACCTTTACAAATTTTTTTTTGAACAAATGAATTGTCAAAATTGGTTTTTTTATATCGTATTAAGTAAAAATTTAAGCTTTGGAAAGGCGTAATGAGTATTGAAAAAAAAAAAAAAAACCCTTAAGACACATTCTAGACATAATGCATGATTGAAAATATTAAAAATGAAATTTCAACTTTCACTCTAAGAATAGACATACTAACCGCCAATCTTGTCGAGAAAATCGCTAGATACGTACAAACATTTAGAAACAAACTTCCAGTCTAGAGAACAACTAGAAATTCTCGAATTTTAAATTTTCGGAAAAAGTAGCGTTCTGAAATTTTCAGAGGAAAAAAAAAACAAATGTAATTCAGCTCCTGATGAACAGCTTCAATCTGACTCTATACAGTAAGCTTTAATTTGATTTGATATTGCTATTTTTTTCAAAGCCAAAGATGCAAAATTTAAATTTTTTATTTAATTTACATACTTTAATTCATATACATTTAGTTCGAAGATGTTAAATGTATAGTATTTTAGGTCGTTTTACATGAGTTTGTTCGTTTGCAAGTAATAAATAAGCTTACGCAATTTTAGTGTGTTGTGAGCAATCTAAAGCTATCTCTTAGCATCTGCTTTAATTTTACCACAATTTAAATAAAGTTCTAAAAAAAAAAACATAACACAACCTTTCGTACCGAAATACGAAGGTATTTTTCCAATACTGTGCTCGTCTCATCAAAAAAAAATCTGGATTACACGTAACGCGTGGCATATTTTGCCACGTGCTACGTGCAATCCAGACTAAAATAACAGCAAGTACGGGGGGGGGGAATCCAAGAAAAACTTATAAAAAAATAAAAAAAAGTTGAAACTGTTCATTGTTTTAAAAATGCGGTTCACTGTTCGCCCAAGATTTCGACGGTCGTTTGTTTGTGGTAAATATGTGCGCGTCATTTTAGTCGTTATGTGCAATCCGAAGCAATCTATAAGCATCTGCTTTTAGTTTACTACATTTTTAATCAATTTTAAAATAAGAATTAGTGCACAGCCTTTCAAAGTGAAGCACGAAGGCATTTTTTCTAAATAATGAGTAATCAACCTAAAAAAAAATCTTGATTACACGTAGCACGTGGCCTCTTTAATACGTAGGAAAATAAGCTTCCTTACTTTCAGTTCTTTTTTTTTCCTTTGTTTCTTTTTAAACAACTCTATTATAATGACAGCAATAAAAACGCTGTTCTGACTGAAGTTTATTTAAAATTTTAATACTTTAATGCTAATATCCAATTAACAGTGAAAATTAAAGCACTGCTCCCTAGATTTGAAATTTAGCACCGTATTTTAAGGGGAACAAAATAAAACAATGTTAATTTTGTTGTTGGTTAAAAACATTCATTCAACAATGTTTAAATATTATGCAAATGTTTTATTTTTCGACTTATGCCGCGCTATTTACTATTTCATTATTATATTTTCTATACAATTTTATTAATACTTCTTTTTGTATTAAACTTCTCCCGATTTTGGAAATACTTCTAAAAATTGTTGCCTAATACTAAATTTGAAATCTAAAATCTTTAATCAGGAAGTTTTAATTATAATTTATTTTATCAATAGCTCAAAAACTACTCTACAGGATTCTGCATTTACTCAAAGGTTCAGCTTTCTTCTTCTTTTTTCTTTTTTTTTTTTGTTTTTGTTTTTATTATAATTGCCTGACTGAATGCTTTACAAGGTTGTAATATCCAATTTATTATAAATATTTAGTACTAGATTTTTTTTCCTAAATTGTAAAAACAAAGTTTAAATACAGCTACTTGTGAGAGGATACAAAGAGATGGGGCAGCATCAATATGTATTCGGATTATTAGTGTACAATCTATAAATGAATATTTGTTTATGTATCGCATCTATATTAATTGGTGGGGAGGGGGGATTGTCTTTTGAGGGAAAATACGAATTTTCAACATAACCTGGGCATCGCTTTAACTTAATCGGGTCCTCAATATAAGCAATTCAATGCTTATTTCCTGTACAAAAATATATTCTTTGTTTTACCGAAATTATGCCTTCATACGCGCAGTTAACACTTCATTTATTTCCATTGTCTTAATGCTCATCTATAAATCCACGGAAATCATGTCAAGAATATGGGTGGGGGGGGGGGAGGTGTACTTACAAGAATTGCATTATTAACACTATTTTGTGAATTATGTTCCCCTCTCCCTGGCCGGTTGCTTTTTTAAACTTAGTTTCTGTACAGCTTGAATACTTGACATTCTTCAAAAAAGAATATACTGTAGCTTTTTTTTTTTTCACTTACGACTTGTACAATGTAGGTACCATTGAGAGAATACAAGTTTGATTTTTTAAACAGCGAAAGTCTCTCAGTACTGTAATACAATGAATAGGAGGGGGGGGGGGACATAATGCCTGATAAGTCAAATACTTCTTTGCGCTTAATGACATGAGCTTTAAAACACACTGTACTTTTTTTTTTTTTGATTACAAAAGTTCAAACGAATTATCGGCGGCACGTGATATTGAATTTTATTGTAATGAATTTCATGTGTTTAAAGTGAACAATATGCAAAACATAAGAACTTAGCACCATTATAATTAGAAATATTCATATTATTTTTTCCAATATTCAGCGGAAGTTCAAACTGTTTGCTTTCCTACTTATCGTAGTTATAACTTTTTATTAGTCTCGTTCCAGAAAGAGCGCCCCACCTGTAACAGCACGTTGTTTTGGCGTCGTTCCATCAAATGTCTTTTATCGCTTACTTGGCGTAAAGCAATAATTTTTCCTACGATGGTGGTCAAAAATGGCGGACAACTGGTCTTGCTTTCCGAATTTTGAACGCTCCACGGGGGATGCATTCAGTGATCGACACAATGGGATTAGGGTTTTATCAGCATGGCAAACTGGACTACACCAAAATAAGATTGACGACTCCTTATCTGGAAAACTGGCAGGGGATCGGGAGAACGGCCTTGTGTTAAAGAATTGCACAACAGTGTGATTCCATTTGTTTACCTATTTGCTTGAAATTCGAACCAAAGAAAAGAAAAAATGTTTTCTAAAGTGCAAGAAACTATTTTTTTTTTTTTTTTTGTATGCACGGTAAAACATTTAAAATTAATGTAGGTGCAATTTATTTTTTCTTTTAGATCAAATGTTATAAAAGCATTACAAACAACCAACAGCAGTTACATCCTGCTACTATTATTTAATAGATTAATGGAAAAATCATATAACGGTAATCTCATAATGCGACAGTTAATTAAAGCGTTTGCTACGATTTATAGATATATGCTTCCCATTTATTGACATGTATTTTAAAATGAACACATGCATTTTAATGAAAAAAAGAAAATTAAAAGCAAACCAAAATAATTTCTGTTTGTTACCTTGTTGATGAAGGAAAACGTTTCAGTCTACCTATCATAGGGTTCAAGGACAACAGGAGATCCATACCCTGATCCGATGATGGAGAGAAAGTCCAGCGGATACGAACGACAGGAAAAAAATTCTTTCGACGAAAACGTCTTTCTTTCGTATGCTCTTTTTACTTTTCTGAAGCCGAAGCCTTCGAGCTCCCGCCAAAAATCATCCCCCCCCCTCGACCGACGACACCTGTTACACTAATTAAAACTGTCTGACGATGCACATCATACAATAGTGATTGGCGATGCATTTCCCCCAACCCTGGATGAAAATTCGCTATTCCGGAGTCCTGAGAGGGGGAGATGTCTTTTCCTTTCTTCACACAGTCGTCGGGTCTTACGTCCCCTAACCACCCACCCCTTCTCTGCAGTTGGTGGCAAAGGCCCTGAGAGAAACACGTGTCTAGCTCAGATTCTCAGAAAGAACTTGCCACCCTGCTGGCGATTTGCGGGTGCGGACCTCTGCTGGTTTGAAAAAGAAAAGCGAAAATTTTCCTTTCCCACTTGAACAAAAATAACTTTCTCCAGCAGAACGAGTCCTGAAGGTTCTCGTGTTCCAAATTAGTCTGGGATTGCATATTTTGTCAAATAATAAGAATATCTTAAGAAAAAAGTAAAGTTTTTTCAGTTGAATGATTTTATTGCAATAATTTTACTGATCTGTCGGAATCGGAAAAGTTTTCGGCACAAAGATTTCTGACGGAAAATTTGATCGTCGGAAAAATTTTCCCGACGAAGTTAAATTTTCCCCGATGGGGGGGCGAGACGTTTCCGACAGGGGGGCAATTGCCCCCCCTGCCCCATAGCTAGCACCGCCACTGCCCTTGACCTCAGAAAGAAAACTAAATCTTTCTAAATAGATCTTTTAAAGCGCTTTCAGATGATATAGTTAAGTTTCGAAATATTTAAATCTATGATGGAGTTTTAGATGGAGTTAAACGTATTTACCTGTAAAAGCGGCCATTTGATGACGTCATTATAGGTGGGCCCTTGACCTCAGAAAGAAACATTAAACCTTTCTAAATAGATCTTTCAAAGAGCTTTCAGATGATACATTTGAGTTTTGCAATATTTCAATCTATGATGGAGTTTTAAGCAATTAAACGAACGTATTTACCTGTAAAAGCGGCCATCTTGATGACGTCATCACGGGAGTTCATGACCCCTGATCAAGTGTCTCCCGGCAATTTTTTGTTCTTATATATGTACATAAGCTCTGTACCAATTTTCACACTGGTATCCAGAAGTGAAATATTTCGGCTGTTTTTGTCGCTAACTCCACAGACTAATAGTAATGTCATCTGACCGAAAGCCTGTTCTTGCAATATGTTCGTTTGAAGATGAAATCAGGCTACCAAATGTTAAAACAACGAAAATTAGCATATGCTTGATGATACTTTTCGTTGTTTTGAGACTTTCTCTCGCAAAAGCTGCTTATGAAATTCATTATTTGCAGCTACTATTTTTCGATGATTTGCATAGAAAATGACATTTCAATCGTGAGTGGCATTAAATTTGTCTCGCCAATGACACGACTTTCAGAATGAATAGATTTGGCATCATACAAAAAAAATCTAGTTGAACATAATAAAAACTTAAAGGTGTCAGCGAGCTAATGAGAAGCATTTCAACTAGTCTCGAGTAGGCGAAAACTCTTATGGAATCGCTCGCAAATTTGCAATACTTGCCTGGAATCACTCGGTGGGATTCGTGATGGAACACATTTTTTGTAAACGGTCCTTTACGATTCGTCGCCTATGCTAGAATTATTGAAATGCGGCTCATTACGTTGATAATAAATTTTTAATGTTTTTGATATTTAACTGGATTTTTTTAAAGGTGAAAATTTTATTTGACGATGAAATTTTGAGAGTTTTAAATTGCTATCTCTCACGCATGCGTGGTGAGAAATTGCTTTAAATCAATGATTCTCCAAGGTGGTTTTTCGTGGAGGGAGAGAAGGGGGTGCCCAACCTCTCATCATCCGTTTTTGTGACGCAATAAAAGGACACCATTTTTAAGTTCTGCCACTGCCCTATTACAAGGGGATTTCAAAAAGTAAAGTCACAAGCCCCATGCAGCCAAAAATTTATTCAGGAATAACGCAAACATTTATAATATAATTGGGCGAAGGTACAGATTAATCCTCTACATAGTCACTATACTTATGGAGGCATTTGTTCCAGCGGTAAGCCAAATCATCGAAACTGGCATAGAAGAAATCATCGATAAGGTTATGAAACCACGTAACGACGGTTTGCTGAACAGCAGCATTGGTTTTGAAATTCTGACCACCCAAGTGTTTCTTTAAAGGTCTAAAGAGATTGAAATCACTTAGAAAGAGATCGAGGCTGCAAGGAAGGTAGTCCAATTCCTCCCACCGAAAAGGCTGTAAGAAATTGCCCGTAGTCTCTGCTATATGCCGTCGGGCATTATCGTACAACATCAAAAACCCTGTTTTGAGCAGTCCAGGTTGTTTGCGGCTTTCGCAAACGACCCAGCGTAACTCAGTAATGAGCAAAATTTAGAGTTTACCATGCTTCCGTCAACGCAGCTACCTTGTAACTGACACTTTGTCCTGATAAAGGATAACCATCTCCGTCTACCGGCACCATTTGAAAGCTTCATTTTTTTTTTTTTTACCGCTAGCGTGATTTTTATTCATACACAGAATCTGGACATCCTTTAGAGCTCTTGCTGCTTTACTTTTTGAAAAACTTACGTACTTCATTTATCACAATGCAAGAGAAGGGATATTCACCTGAGCATTGTTATTATCTAAAGTGTGGAAAGTTTCTTATCTATAAATTAAGCAAAATACAAATATTTGAAGTAAAACTAAGCCAAACTGAATTTTATAGGTTTTCAGTACGAAGCTTAATTTAGAGCCTGAAATTTTTGTTTGAATGAAACTAAAATGGAACAACGAAGAAAAAAATATATTACATGGATAACTTCCGGCAACTTATTTACAATCACATTGACATAGAAAACTTTCCGTGGGAAGTATCCTCTCCATATCATTCTGGTGTCAACAGATTTTCTGAAAGTTTGTAGTAATAGTTATCTGTTTTTATTGTAGGAAAGAAATGTCATATTGAGTTAAAAAAGAAAAAAACTATAAAAGACTGCCGTGCATAATTTTTGCCAAGTAAACTTTCCAACTATAGAACAATTTGCCTATAACTAAAAAAATATATGCTCTATGTAAGAGGCTTTGTTAATGTAAGTGTCCCCGTCCTGAAACTGAAATATACAATATGGCTTTTGTTGGACGTCATGAAACTTTCTGACAGGTCATAGAACATTGAAGAAAACCATAAAGTAATATGTCGCTCTAATTTTGGAAGTTGATGATACAAATGAAAAAAATACTGCTGAGTTTAAAACAAAAAATAAAAAGCGACATTTTGTACTGGACTGATGCAGATGTTGGAATTATTACTGAGAATATAGTAATGATGACTGTCAGCCAACTTTAAATAGACACTGTCATTTAGTGGTTCCAATTTCTTTTCAATTTATAATGTTTGTTAATTTAGGAAAATTGATCTCTATTAAATGCATTATGCTTATTCCACACTGATTTCTGTGAAAAGCTAAAATATATACCTATAAGCTTTCAATAAATTTCAAATGGACTTGTGTTTTTTGTTTTATAATTTTTTTAAAAAAAGGTTTGAATGCCAGTTTCTCATCAGTCAACCATCTCATTCATGGTCGCTTTGGCAAAACATATTTCATGCTAAAAATTTACCTACTTTATTAAGACCAATTTACTCCTTTTTTAGCTAAACTGAAATAAAAGGTGCGTGGCACGAACTTACTCCTTATGAGGTACGTGGGACACCCAATCTAATTTTTGTAAAAATCCAAGATCAAAAAGGTCAATGAGTTTAAACTTATTTTATTTCAAAACTTTTTATAATGCTTCAAAAGACCCCCCCCCCCCCAACTGCTCTAAAAACAGGTCCCACTTAAGATGTATGCGGTCGAAAAAAAAATTCTTTCTTTGAAACCTACTCTACTGCCCTGCCTATTTAATACTATATAACGCATATTGACTTCTGTGTAAAGATTTCAACTCATCGTAGCAATTCAAAGATATTAGTCTTTAAATTTTTATGAAGCGGAAGAAAATTGTAAAGGCATATAAAACATTGTTTACATATAAAATTTTAACAAATAATATTAAAAAAAAAGAAGCACAGCGTCAAGAAATAAAGTAAACAAAGAAACTTACGCCTAATGATAATCCTACCATTCCAGAACCTTCTTCAACATAGCCCTAGATCAATAAAAAAGAAAAATATTTGCTTGAAATGCAAAATTGAAAAAAATAAACTAGATTGCCAAAGCAAGTTATTTTGACTGCTTGGGCAATATAGATATTTAACATAACTTTACCAGAAATGAAGGAGGAGGGGGTAGGTATCAGCAGTTATTAATAAATATATTCATATGTTGTATAAAAAGTCACAAAAATCTAAGAAATTGTGTCATTAAATGGGCGATTCTCATTTATTACACTTCCGCTTTTTAATTGTTGACAGAAACAATGAAAAAAAAAATTTCTAAAACGAAAGTTTTGTTAATACATTTTACACATTAGTCTGAAGGTTAAACCTAAGCAATGATATATTTGCGTACTTTGAGCATTAGTCATTACATAAGTAAAATCGAAGCTTTTTTTTTTTAATGAATGTTTTCACTTATGTAAGGATGTTAGTGTGCTGCTGGCACAAAGCATCCGGCTTCTCAGCTGGAAAAACGTTTGGAATGGACTTCTGGAAAGGACGTGCGATGTGCGGTAATGAGTGCCGATTAATATTACAACAAGAAAGGTTTTAACCCATTAATGCCTGACTTTTTTTTTCCAAAGATATTTTGTATACTGGTTACAAATAGCGTTTGATGGACAGGAAAAATAATTAAAAAAATATCATGTAAAAAATAATTGTTGTATTTAAAAAAAAGAAAAATCGTCCCTAAAAAGGGACGCTAGGCACCACAGGGTGCATACTTTTTTTTTGATCAAAATTTTATTTTTTCTGCCAACGATATAATCTTTAAAAGACATTTTATAAGAAGAAATAAAAGCAACAATTAACATACACTGGGAAGTAGATTCAGAGAACATATTGGTGCTGTTGAGTATGAAAATCAGCAAGGCATTTGTTGTGCAAACCTACATTGCATTTTCATCCGATATGCTTTTTTACCTCAATGGGCACATCTTACCTGAGTCTTATTTAAAACAGTATAACGACTTTCCCTGTAATACCTAACTCAACCCGGCACTTTCTGCACAGCTGCTTCTAAAATAAAATTTAAGAGCGGAAACCACCATTTTTCACATTCGATCAGAAACCAGTAATTCCCGATATTTTGATGTATGGGACCTGTTCCCCCCATACAACGATTTAATTCAGCAACCATGTTTGATTCATCAATTTCAATTACTTTCTTCTCGCTATTGAACAATCGCTTAGCCTTTACTATAGGCTAAACTCCATGAAGATTCGATGCAATAGTTACGACATTGCTATTATTCAACCGAACCAACGTAATATTATTTTACCTGTCATCGACAATTTTTCAAAACTTCCTTTCTTTTCTTTTTTGAACAATGTAACTTTAGCTAATGGGCATTTTTCAATCCGATTCTTGCACAAAACCTTTCTGAGACAAATTATAAAGTAGGAGCAAGACAGACATAAATAAATTGTCACAGAAGAGATCAAAATTGGTATGCCGAGGGAATTCTGAAATTAAATCTGCAACCACTGCCCCCCCCCCTTCCCAACAACAAATTCATATGCAATCCTTGAATTCTTCATCAAGGTGAAGTGCTAAGTTTCTGAAACAGCTTAGGGCTTCTTCAACAGTCAGACTAAACAATAAAAATAACCTAAATGCATTATGGAAAAGTAATTAAATACAACAAATAATTAGTGTTTTTAAGAATTATTTTTGACATAATTTTCTTTCAAAATTTACCTTGAGTATTTTTCGTAACTTCAAAAAAAAAAAAAAAAAAAGGATAAAGCATTTAAGTTAAGAAAATTAAACGATATAATTCTTGATAAAGATCATAGTAAAATGGCTACAGAACCCAAATTTATAATGGTTATGAGCTGCAATCTGTTAATGGGAGAATATCAGGAAAAGTGCCAATTTGACCATGGAAATTTTCTGTTATGGTGGTGCTTGAACGGTATCAATTTATGATACCGTGATTGGTATACAGGTACCAATTTGATATGGTGATCTAATTCAATAGTGGTTAGTACATTGCTGTGTAAAAGGAATTGATTAAAACTTCACCAGAATCTCACTATTTAAACCAAATTGAATTAATTTCAATAAGTGCTTCATAATGTTTAAATTCTTAAATTAATACATATCATGCAATGGACAAATAATCACACTTTGATTTAAATTCACTTGATTTTATTTTAACAATTTAAACATCAAAATAATAAATGAAAGTAGCTACTTAAATTAAAATATTAGAAATGGCCATAATTAGAACATGGGTTCCCATGGGAATGAACACTTACGCGGATGGTATATCTTGATTACTATAGTTCAATCACTTCTGCCGAATTCATCACCAGTTGCAGACCTTTTCATTTTGCAACGTGTCTAAGAGTTAGTGAATTTAGTTCTGAAAGCAGCCGAACTCATCACTAGCTGCAGAATTTATCACTTTGAAGCCATATTTATAAGTTCGTGAGTTGGGTTCGGACTACAGCTGAATTCATCACTAGTTGCAGAATTTTCCACTTTTTTACGGAAAGAATGAGTCTTGATCAAATTTTCAGACATCACGTGATGAAGTCGCATCACCACAAGATTTCTCAGAAGAAGTTCATATCATCGAACATATATAAAATGAAAACCATCGTCAAAAGGAATCTTCAGCTAAAGTATACTTCCTCATATAAAAGTAAAATTTTCTCTGAGGGCTTCAGCAAAAAGTGAAAAAAAGAAAGGATTCTGGGGGACTGGGCAGCAACCACCCAGCCCCCAGCAAACGTATTCGAAGACTATTAGCTCATCCTGCAAACCTCAGCGCAAGAGGCAAGCGCCCCATAATTCTTCCAAAAACGTGAACTAAAACTACCGCTGAGTTCCTGATTGGCTACAGGAGTTTGCCAAACAGGAAGGAAGAATTCCTCCGGTACTGTTGCGGTTAGCATTTTCAAGGCTCCGGTAAACAGGAAGTTGTATGCGAATAGGGAAACCGCTAAACTTCTCATACTTAACAGTTGTGGCTGTTTAGCGTTAAGAGGATGCTATAAGGTTTTGCCTTGTAGCATTTTCAATTTTTAAAGATACTCAGAAAATTAAATTAATTGAGTATTTCAAATACACATTAGTAACAATATTTTTTAAAAATTCGGGGCATGGTCAAAGTGAACATTTACCCCTCTTTTAGGGGGGGTGTTCTGTGAGCGTTACCGACATGAGAATGCTACCGAACTGACAAATATTACAGATTTTACACTTAGTGCACAAAAGTAAACACTTTCACTACCTTTTATGTTTAAAAATAAAATAATTATTATTTAGAATATAGTAATATTTTCAGAGCCTGAACGCTTTTTAGTTTTATAAATAAAATTAGAGACTAATTAAAAGTTAGTTAAAGTCTAAATAAGTGCGACAAAGTTTTTTTCAAACAGATAAATAGGTCAATAGTTAAAAATAAAAATAAAATAAAATTCTTAACACAATCTTTAAAAACGAAATTAGATCAAGACAGTCAGAGTTTGGCGGGGGAGGGAGATTTTCACTAAACTGTTCTTAAGTTTTCCATTTTAAAACAAAATTATATTTTTGGGTGCAGTAGTTAGAAACGAAGGTCGGAATATTGATGTAAAAGAAAAGAGGGTGAAAAAAAAGCAATAATTTTGTTTGAAAACTCAAATTTTTCGGAAAAATTAATGTTTTTGAAGCATTTAAAAAACAATGAATAAACTGCTAAAATGGGAAAATTTAGCAAGAAAAACGATGCACTTGAATCTACCTTTGTCCTTTAAAACTCAACAAACTCATAAGACGAAGAAAAAATTGCGAAAAAACATCGGTAACGCACGCATCAGTTTCGTAACAAATACCTTCTACTTCGGCGCTGCCGACATGACAAATTTCCCGCAATATGATAGCTGAACATTCCTAATTAAAGATTCGAAAATAAAAACACCTTATTTTGTCCATGACAATAGGTTTATTCTCCATTATGCAAAAATAAATTGAAAAATTACTTTATTTTGTGTCTTAAATTCCGCTGCCGACATGACACTTCATTTGGTAGAAACAGAAAAGTCAAGATTGAAAAAATCTTACCTGTAATTTAATGCAGCCGAAGTGAAAATTTTCTATCGGAACTGAAACATCACATATTAGAGCTTCACCCAGCGTAATTTTTTGGAGCCAAAAAATGTTTTGTTTAGATTTTATCACTCCGGAAGTTGGCTCACTCGTCATGTTATGAAAACTTGTGACAAGCAGAAATTGCTTTTTTTATCGATCTAAATTCATTTTATCTAAAGCTCAAGAGTTAATCGTCATAGATGAACATAAAACACGTTATTTTCTTTTGTATTTGTTTCTGCTGCGATGTTTTATAATCCACAGGATTTTTTTGAACTTTGCGATTCGAATGTGTGACGCGCTGCCGACATAACATTGAGGCAATAAAACGAGTTCTATTGTCACAAATTAAAGTAAAACCTGAAAATTTTGTCATGGATTATATGTGCGACGCAGTTTACTGAATGGGAAAAGAAAAATTTTTGGTTTTTATTTGGAACTGCTTGGGAAATTCCTCTGTGACTTAAATTAGCACTTTTCCTGATATTCACCCTAATAATGGATTGAAACAATACCAAAGTAATAATTGAACACAATTATTTGGTTGAAATATTCATTTTTGGAAAATTAAGGCATACTTTTTGGACCTTCCCTGAAAAGGGACGCTAGGCATTAATGGGTTAAATTTAAATGTATCAAATGTGTTTCAAAAGTTCACCTCAAATAAATCATAAAACGAAAAAACTTTAAATTCAAAAATCATTTTTTATATATTTCAAAGACTTTCTGTGAACTTGACTTGCACTAAATAGTATGAAATAAAATAAATATATGATTTCTTGATGACAACAGTCAAAAATTTCATTTTATCTAATTATATCTTCATATGCTTAATAATTTTAAAATATACAAGAAAATTCTAATTAAAAATTTGAGAGATAAAATAGGCGGTAAGACCGCATATTTGTATTTTGTATGTTTTAGAGTGAATCAATCTTTTTAGCTAATTAGATAAACTGAAATTTTTGACTGTTGTCAAAAAATCATATTTATTTTATTTCATACGTTTTAGTGCGAATCAAGCTCAAAGTAGTCGTCTTGAAATTTAAATGTCATTTTTTAAATTTTATAACATACATAAAAATTTGAAAATGACCTTAATCTTAAAAACAACTATTTGTTTTATTAACAAGCAAAACATTTCATAAAGGTCAATGAAATTATACTTACTCTCACAACACCTTTCCAGACACTTATAATTATAGATGGCCGAACGATGGCAACCGGTAGATCAGACGCTTTATCAGCCAAAATATTTTCCGCTAGACATTTGCTGAATGTGTATGCATTTGGCCATTTTGGTGAACACTGAGAAACGAGCCTTTTTATGGATTCATCATCCCCATTTCTGTAAAAAGAAATATTTAATGCATTTAATCTTTTTCGTTACCATTGCTATTACTCCAGTTTTTTAAAACTGTCATTTATCCATAATTTGTGCAGAATATAATTAGAAATATTTGATACTTTTCCGTTACAAGTACATCACTTTGCTCATTAATATTGACGGTTTAATGGCTTTATCACAATATTGCAAAGTTACATTCAATAATTTTTTTGGCAACTAGTTTTTGCAGGGCATGTTTTCTGTTCTTACTAAGGTGGAAAGTAAACACCAAGTTGCCAAACCAAGTAAGACCTGAAGCGGAGATTTAGGAATTATTTGAGACATTTACTCCCAGATTACGCTCCAGTACAATCTGCATGCTAATATGCGTCATTTACGTCATCGAAGTTTGAAGGAAGATTTCTTTCGCTAAAATCCAAAACACTCCTTTCCCTTCTGTTTTTTCAATATTTCGAAAATCAGCTCCTTGTACAGCGTATTGCCGTTTAATCTGCAAGAACTTTATTTTCACAACCGTTCTCTGTAATGTATATCTTCAGTTTCAAAAATGCTCAAAATGAGGTGCAGAGTTAAGGTATTGAAAGTCTGAAGCGTAAAAGAAAATTAGTAAAATACGAAATTCAACTTTTTGTATGGATACTCTAAGGTCTCTAAACATTTATTTAGGGAAATATTCTCCATTGAAAAATTATCATAACACAATATTTTGAAAAGTTTGCAACCAAATCAAAAGTTCAAAGTTTTTAAGAACCGTGCAGAAAATGAAGTCTGAACATATTGAACTTTTAGATGAATGGCAGGTTGTCGAAGAAAAACAAAGTCTTCTAAATTTACTTTGAGGAATTTGTGATTCCTGCAATTTCTTAAAATTCGACTCTGCCCTTCTCTTGTAATTGTCACTGAAACTTAAAATGGTATGTCCATTGTCCATGTTTATAGCGCCCTCCTCACCACCTGAATCACACTAAATCAGGAATACTTTAAATCTTTTTCTCTTTCAAATCATAATTGAAGGGCTCGGATGGAAATAGTGGTATCTGACAAAATTTTAAAAAATCTATTTTTTTTTTTTTTGTGAAAACAATAGTATGTGGGCATATTACCAGAAATTTTATACCGTTTTGATGTTTCCCTCATAAATGGCGACACACAGATATAGCCGATTTCTGCATGTAAATAGCGGTAAGTGGTGAAAATGGCGGATAGTGGACACGTGACCGTCACTTCTAGTGGCAATAATAGGAGTGAAATTACGGCTGAATGTACTGAAAGTGATTTTAATGCCTCCGATAAAGACCCAGAATATATCCTTAGTGATAAGGGATCTAAAGTAAAGTTAGGAGTTATGTATTTTAGGGTTTTTTAATATTTCTATGCAGCATGTAAACAATGTTATGTGTCATCAGGCACCATTTTTATATGCCTTAAGAGTACGGCTGATACGTTATCACAACATTTTGCTATAAAATTCGGGGTTTTTCGAAAAAACTGCAATCGAGCGACAACAGTCAAGAGGAAAAAAATTAAGAGAATTGCATCATAGAAAAGCAAAAGCTGGTCAGGACTTTATTAAAAGAGCAAACATGAAAGCCACTTAAAATGAAAGTATATAGAAAGCTGTCTGTTGAAGCATTTTTCGGAAAATAATGTCAAAGCTACGAAGTTCATTGGAATCTCAGACAATTTTGGAGGCCAAAACAAAAATTAGTCTTCAGTTTAAGTGTGGCTTCACTTGCCAGCTATAGGTGCATTCAAGGAAATTGTCCTCATATTCCCACTAGTTGAGCATACTATGCTTCTCTCTTCTCTCTGATAGATATTTTTCTTTAGTAAAAAAATACGTCAGGGCCCATCGCCAATATATCTATACTCCCGATGAATTTGAAAAAGTTCTCAGAGCTACTTAAAAGAAAACACCATTCATTGCTAACAGAATGAAAGTGAATGATTTTTTTTAAGGTGTCTCGAAGAGACAATATTTTCAACAACCAAGAGCATAAGAAAAATAATGATGTAAAGAAGCGTCGTAAAGATGCGATTGTTTTCGGACAGGCTTGGAGTCAATTACAAAAAAATGTAATCGATTAAGATTGTGATTACACACTTCTTACACACTTACATTGCTTCTTTTCACATTGAGGTATGTGAAAACGATTTTTCTAGCCTAATGAATCCAACAGTGTGGCCTGAAGGTTCCCTTGTTACCGAATTCTTTGGTCGTTTACGCAGTGATCGTGTGATACAGGACGAGATTGCTAGTTATGGGATTCTGACCCCTGATAACGATTCTGAGAAATGACTTCATATTTACTACCAAAACGTCCGCGGCCTGAGAACGAAAATTCCTGATTTCTATAGCTCGGTTTCATCTGATAATTTTGATATAATTTGCCTCACTGAGACTTGGCTTTGCAATGATATTGACTCAGATGATTTATTTGATAATAGATATATTGTTTTTAGGAGGGATCGTGATTTTGCTGCCAATGATTGTAAGCGTGGAGGTGGTGTAGTTATTGCTGTCAAGAACTGTTTTTCTGCTGTTCGTATTGATATGCCGGACTTAGACCTTGAGTCTTTGTGGGTTTCAGTTAATCTAAGGTTCTCCCGTAAATTATTGTTGTGTGCTATTTATTGTCCACCTGGATTCAATAGTGATAAATATCTCAAGTTTTTTGACTGTTTTGATCGTTTTATTTCTTACGATAATATTTTTATATGTGGTGATTTTAACCTGTCTAGTATCGGTGATGTTGACAATGTTCATACCATGGATTCTTCTGTAAGAAATTTATTTAATTTTATGAATCTGCATGACCTTAAACAATTTAATAATGTTCTCAATTATAATAACAAATACTTAGACTTAATTTTATCTAATATTCAGTATTGTGATATTTCTGTTGATCGTAGTGATATTCCTCTTGTCTCAGAAGATCTGCATCATCCGCCTCTTGTAATTGATGTTAAATTTATGCTTGAGCGTTATAGAAAATGTTGTGCTAAAAATACTAGTTATGACTTTAAGAGAGCTGATTTTTTACAAATGTTTTGTATGTTTTCTGAAATTGACTGGAACTTTTTAAACGCTTTTAATGATGTTAATTTGGCAGTCTCTGGGTTTTATAATATTTTATTCAATGTTTTTAATAAAACCATTCCCATGAAAATTAATAAGAGGAAATTTCCTTTCTGGTACTCTACTGAAACCAGGAGGTTGATAAAGCATAAGAAAAAAGTTCGCAATTTGGCTTTAAGAAGCGACGATCCCAATGTGCTTAGCGAATTCAGAACTCTCAGATCTATTCTTAAGAGCAGCATTAAGGATGATTACAGTAAATATTTGCGTATAACCGAAAATAATCTTATTTCTGATCCTAAGTAGTTTTGGTCTTATTTTAATAAAAACTATTCCCCGCCTAACAAAATGTTTTACAACAATATGTGCTTCGATAATGATCGTGATATTGCTGGGGCGTTCGCTAACTATTTTAGTTCTGTTTATCAAACTAGTACTAGTTATGACAGGAATTTTAGTCTTTATGACAATAATGTCTGTGACCTAATTAAGATTGATAAAATTACCTATGATGATGTTATATTTGCCATTGGTGCTTTAAAGTCCTCTTCAACTGTTGGGGTTGATAATGTGCCCTCTTTTATTGTTAAAGGTTGTGCTGATGGGCTGATCTATCCTCTTCTTATTTTGTTTAACCTTTCTTTAAAGACAAACAATTTCCCTGATGCTTGGAAGCATACTAAAATTATTCCTGTTTTTAAAGCAGGAAATAAAAATGATTGCAGAAATTATCGCCCTATTGCTATTTTGAGCCCTTTTTCTAAAGTTTTTGAAACAATTATATATAAAAAGCTCTTTTGTCAAGTTAAAAATTTAATCTCACCTGCTCAGCATGGTTTTTTCCCCAAACGTTCTACGAGTACCAATTTGTTTTGTTTAACTAATAAAATAATTTCTTCATTTGTAAGTGGTGGTCAACTTGATGTTGTTTATACTGATTTCGCAAAAGCGTTTGATGTGGTTGACTTAGGTATTCTTTTGCGGAAATTGAACTACATTGGCTTTCACATTAATCTTACTGACTGGTTTTTTTCTTATTTAAGTTGTCGTATGTTATGTGTTTATATTAATGGTGCTATTTCTGATGATTTTACTAATACTTCTGGCGTGCCGCAAGGCTCTAATTTAGGACCTTTGCTTTTTATTTTATTCATTAACGATATATGTAATATTTTTCAACATTGTGATTACCTTCTTTTTGCCGATGATTTGAAACTTTTCAGAGATTTTCGTACTGCCGCAGATGTTACTCTTTTACAAATCGATTTGGATAATTTGCACCAGTGGTGCATTCAAAATAAGCTTTTTTTGAATATTAGTAAATGCAATGTTATGAGTTATAGTCGTAGATCTGAGCCATTCATTCATTCGTATCAAATTGATAAACAATGTTTGTCGCGTCTTGACTTTATTAAGGATCTGGGGGTCACTTTTAGTACTAAGCTTGATTTTACACTACACATCAACAACATCGTTTCTAATGCTTATAGGGTTCTTGGTTTTCTTAAACGAAAGACTAAAGATTTTTCTAATGAGCAAGCAATTAAAACACTTTATTTTTGCCTTGTGCGCTCCAAACTGGAATACTGTAGTCTTATTTGGGATCCCTACTACAATAACAAAATTAAAATTATTGAGCAAATTCAATCCAAATTTATTTTTTATTTGTGTTACAGAACCCATAACCATGATTTTTTGACGTATTCATACTCTAATTTATGCAATATTTATCATGTTCCAAACCTTAAGTCACGCCGTGAACTTTTGTGTCTTCTTTTTTTTTTATAAAGCACTTAACAATCTAATTGACTGCTCAGATATTAATTCTATCCATTTTGCTGTTCCAAATAGAACTCTTAGGAGTCATCTGTGTTTTACAAATATTTTTACAAAGTTTAATTACGTTGATAATTTTTGCCTTTTTAAATTTTACAAACTTTTTAACTCTCATTGTCGCGTTTTGGATATTTTTAATATGTCTTTTAATAATTTTAAGTCTATTTGTTTAAAAATTTTAAATGTGTAATTTGTTTTAATTCGTTTGTTGTCTTTTTAATTTTTACAAAATTTTAACTCCTTGTCGTGTCTCAGTTATTTTAAACCTGCCTTTTAATTGTTTTAAGTCTATATGTTTCAATATTTTTAATGTATAATTTGTTTTATATGTACTTTGTTTACTTGCCACTGTAATTGGATTTTTCTGTAGTGCGCAATACTTTAAATAAATAAATAAATTACGAGCATGAAACATTGGAGATTATAATTACGATTACAGTCCTCTGCCAAGTCGCAATTAGGATTACAACATTGATTAGATTACGTTAAAAAAATAATCGATTACGATTATTATATACCGATTACGATTTCGATTACACGATTACAGCTTTTAGAGGAATATATATTATATTTTTTATAGATACAGAGGAGGATCCAGAAATTTTTGTTAGGGGGGGTCAAGTTTCAGTGCACCTTATTAGTTAAGCAGAAGGAAAACGAAGCATGTAAATTTCAAACTTTCTTTAAAATGTCATACAAATATAGGGCAGTAGCAGCCACGTGCTTTTTGCATAGCAACGGAGCCTAGCTACCGTTCCTGGTGGACAAGCAGCTCCATGTTTACCGTATGAGTAGCATGGTATTGCGAGTGCGCAGTTGTTTTTTTAGCCTTTTTTTAAGTGTAAAATGTATTCCGAGTCTTGTGAAAGCCTTCATAACGAAGCAAAAAGATACATTGATAAAATCAAGATAATTAACAATTAGGATCTGTATTTATTAAGAAAAAGGGAATTTTAAACTGATGCGCATCTAACTTGTTGTACAAATACAAAAAAAAAAAAAAAAAAGAAGGATCGATAGATCCGCAGTTTATGAATATTTAATGCATTAAGAACAATCAAATCCTATCAAAACAAGAACATTAGCAAACAGTTTGTTGTTATCCTACTCAGTGACTAAAAACACGGAGAGTTTAATAAATAATACTTTTTTTAAATGATTGAGACGTTGAAAACGAAACATCAGCATGAAATACAAACAAAACAAGCCAAAACTAAAAAAGGACGGGCCAAAATAACAGTCAAATTTACAAGAAAAAGATTACAGAGCAAATCATCGGTAAGAAGAGCAGACGACATTTCGAGTATGTTTAGCTGTCATCAGCACGTGGTGTTTGTTTGTCTACCAGGATGACGTCGGCTGCTACTGCCCTATTGCACAGCAAGTGATATTTTTTATTATATTCTGTTAACTTAACCATGTATTTATTTTGGTAGAAAGTTATAATCTCGAAAAATATAAATTGGAAATTTATAAATTGTCTACATGTAATCAATATTTGAATTGTAAAATTCTTAAAAATAAAATTCTGAAAAGAAATTTAAAAAAAAAATCTCAAATAAAATTTAGCATTTTTTAACATAAAAAATGTTTTAGAAACCTATAAATACACAACTTTTTCTTCTTTTAATACTTATTAAAAATAATGTGAGCATTAAAAGAAAAAGCATAAACCAAGATTAAATTATATGTGAAAGTATTTTGAAGAAAAAAAAAGGTCAGATTGCATGATTATACGGCTGAATTACGATTATTGAAAGAAAGATTACAATTACGATTACACAAAAAATACTTGATTAAAATTACGATTAGATGATTATGAGTGTCACATTTCGAAATTATGATTATAATTACGAAAAAATGTAATTGATTACAGGGATTACGTAATCGGTAATCGGTGATTACTCCAAGCCTGTTTTCGGAAGACCTCCATAAAATAGAGATGCCGAATACATATTCAGGCTTATTTACTTCTGTTTCTTTAAGCAACAGAGGAAGACCAATGAACAAAGAACTTCTCGTTTAAGATTTGGAAAAGAACAGTTTCAAGCTACCAATATACATCAGTGAAAACTTGAACACATCCATTATTGCTGAAGTTTAATTCTTTCTGTACATCACCCGGTTTATACAAATTTACATTCTAAGCAAACATTTTAAATATATTTCAGTTC
Source organism: Uloborus plumipes (assembly GCA_038373865.1). NCBI lineage: Eukaryota > Metazoa > Arthropoda > Arachnida > Araneae > Uloboridae > Uloborus > Uloborus plumipes. Next base: position 67,914 of record JAXGGA010001610.1, on the reverse strand, counting down.
AAAGTTTCGTTGTTATGTGCTTTGCTCATAAAGTCATTTTTTGAAGTAAATAATGGTATCTACATAGCTTTTTTTTTTGTAAAAAGTGGATTATTTCCAATTAAAAAAATATTCACTTTCAAAACTTTAAATGTTCCTGAGACACACAGCACTTAATGTCCTCATTTCGTTTTTAAAATCAAAATATTTGCTACAGTAATTTCTCGAACTTTTCACAAGCCATATCTTTGATTCTTAAAAATGCTAGACACCATTATTTACACCCGAGCCCTTCAATTACTGGAATTATGTTGCTAAAGTTACTGAACATTCTAAATATACTTACTTGAGTTCATCTAAGTATCTTTGAGCAGGGAGAGGCAGCCTGTATATTATTTCTTCTATTTCATCTTTCCTGTTGCTGTTTGAATAAGCGGTGGATGTATAAACCAATGTCTAAGAACAAGAGAGTAGTTATTAAAAATGCATTTAAGATGAGTTCGATAAAATGCCATGCAAAAAAACATTTTTAATTTCAACACTTACTTCTAAAGTTTTTAACTTTCGGCAAAATTCAACCACATTGTCAGTCCCTACGGCATTTTGAATGAGTACGAACCTGTAAACAGACAAGAGTACTTAAAATGTAGACATTAAAACACAAGTTTTTTATATAAAAATTTATACGTTGCATTAATGAGAAGCATTTGCATTGGTTACTATGTAACACAAGACTCCTTGCTCCGGCACTCTATTCCGGGATATACTGATAGAATAATTCAGTAAAATATTCACGAGCTCGCTATAGTAATTACAAAACAATCTTAAGTTTTCTTTTCTTTTTTTTTTTTTTTTTTTTTTTGAGGACGCCCGGAAACAAAACACCAGCTCTAAATACAAGAATTGATGCCTAAATATGCATTATATTTCAAGCTATTAGCCTATATGAATAGGCTATAACTGTCCATTCTATGATAAAAGCTAATAAATTTTCACTTCACTTTCGTTGAACAACAGACATCCAAGCAGTAAAACACCAGGCCTGGTCTTTCTTTTAACTTGTACAACCTTGACACGCGCTACACCCTAGACTCACGATTGTAAATAATATCCTTAATCCTTTGCCCCGTTGATGTAATTACTAAAATACAATTTCTGCTTTTAAAATCAGTTAAACTGTAAAGAAAATATTTTTTTCCTTTATGTTTTTGTTCACGGTCAAATCCCGTATTAAATTTTTTGACAGACATTGAAACAGTTCATCTGTTTCCATTAGTGTTCTGTATAGACAATGAGGATATGTTTATCTTTCGTGAATTAATCGATTTTAATTTATGAAAAAAAGCCGGAAAAAAGCCAGCCACTGTTTCTGCTTGCGAGATAAAAGTTGTTTACTCGCGCACATGTACTTTCGCGAGCACTTGCCTATCTACTTTTACATCCATGGTTGTCAAAATGGAACCGGTTTCTCATTGTGTATCTATTTAATACATCTATGGTTAGTTGGTTGTATTGAGTTTATTGACGCAAGAGCCTTAGTAGGCTATACTGCACCACTCTATTGGTTAGATATTGAAACAGTTATACAATGAAACAACTGCAAACCAATTTGATGGGGACATAAAAACACCTTCCTCATGAAAATGATTATTCTTATTATAAATTTACCATAATTCCTTACTATAAATTTACCAATATCAAATTGTCCGGAATTTTTTTTTAATTTTGAAAAAAGTGACCACTACTTCTGAATTGGGAGACCAAACACCGTTTAATTTGAAACTACAGTAGTTTCAACCCGTAAAATACGTCAGCTTTAATATGTCAGAATTAAATATGAATCATTTATATTTATAACTGTAGAGCTTTAAAATGTAATATAAAAGAGTCATTTACTAAAAGCTTACAGTTGATGCATTGATAAATGTTTCAATGTAACCACGAAACACTTATTTCAATTTTTCTGCGTATTTGTGCTTTTTAGTAAGTTAAATTCACGTATTTTTTGACAAAATATAATTTTTTATATCCCATGATTAATACTATGCTTAACTCATTCTACACGAAATATTATTAACTAGCTGCGTGGCCTGGCGTTGCACGGGCTGTAATGTAGTGAAGGCAGTTTGAGAAAACTACTCGCCGCCAAGGCGACTCGCCTTTAAAGTAATGAGGAAAGTTTAAACAGTTTACTCGCCGTCAAAGTGGCTCGCCTTTACAGTAGCCAGGAAAGTTTCAATAAACTATTCGCCGCCAAGGCGGTTCTCCTTTAAAGTACCAAGGAAAGTTCCAACAAATTACTCCCCGCTAAAGCGGCTCGCTAAAAAGCTTTCCTGCAGCAAAGAATCAATCGAATTATTTGCACATGCTTCCTCAAAAAAAAAAGACTATGTCAAGTAGCGCATACTTAGCACTCTCCCTAAATAACAAATAAAATTCCTTACCAAAAACAATTATTTCCAAATCGCTTTCTTCCTGTAAAATTAATTGCAAAATTCTAAACGAAAAAGTTCTTTTAATATTTGGATTGCAGCCAAAAAAAAGTCTTCTAAAAACAGCAATTGCAATTTTATTTAAAAACATAGTTTCAAAATGGTATACCAGAGAAAAAATATAAGTCATTAATAATTAGAATAAAAACAATTGTTAGAACTTTGTTGTAACACGTATTCAAAATGACAATGGAAAAAAATAACACTCTTTCATTTTAAAAAGTTCAATTTAATTAACGTTTTAATTTAAAACCGCAACGGAAAGAAATATCTTGGAATTTTAAGAAGTTAAATAATTTAATTAACGCTTTAATTTAAAATGGCTACGGAAAGAAATAAATGTCTTGGAATTTTAAATAGTTCAATAATTTAATTAACGTTTTAATTCAAAATATCAACGGTAAGAAATAAAAGTCTTGGAATTTTAAATAGTTCAACAATTTAATTAACGTTTTAATACAAAATGGCAACGATAAGAAATAAAAGTATTGGAATTTAAAATAGTGCAATAATTTAATTAACACTTTAATTTAAAATGGCGACTGAAAGAAATAAATGTCTTGGAATTTTAAATAGTTCAATAATTTAGTTAACGTTTTAATTCAAAATGGCAACGGTAAGAAATAAAAGTCTTGGAATTCAAAATAGTGCAATAATTTAATTAACGCTTTAATTTAAAATGGCAACTGAAAGAAATAAATGTCTTGGAATTTTAAAAGTGCAAAGAATTTAATTAACGTTTTAATTAATATCTCAGCTAATTAACGTCGTACAATTACGCGGTTGGTCTTACTGTCTTCCTTAGAAAATTTCGAATCGAATGGTATTATGTTTGATTCTTTACGCTCAGCGGTTTTATTGGAGTTCAAGCTTCAGACGGACAGACAGACACGGACAGATTTTAATAGTAGTAACTAGCTGCGTGGCCCGGCGTTGCACGGGCTGTAATGTAGTGAAGGCAGTTTGAGAAAACTACTCGCCGCCAAGGCGGCTCGCCTTTAAAGTAGCGAGGAAAGTTTCAACAAACTACTCGCCACCACGGCGGCTCGCCTTTAAAGTAATGAGAAAAGTTTAAATAGTTTACTCGCCGTCAACAGTAGCGAGGAAAGTTTCAATAAACTACTCGCCGCCAAGGCGGCTCGCCTTTAAAATACCAAGGAAAAGTTAAACAAACTACTCCCCGCTAAAGTGACTCGCTAAAAAGCTTTCCTGCATCAAAGAATCAATCGCGTTTATTTGCTCATGCTTCCTCAAAAAGAAAGACGATGTCAAGTAGCACATACTTAGCACTCTCCCTAAATAACATAAAATTCCTTACCGAAAACAATTATTTCCCAACCGCTTTCTTTCTGTAAAATTAATTGCAAAACTCTAAACGAAAAAGTTCTTTTAATATTTGGATCGCAGCCAAAAAAAGTCCCTTCTAAAAACAGCAATTGCAATTTTATTTATAAACACATTTCCAAAATGGTACCAGAGAAAAAATATGTCATTAATAATTAGAATAAAAACAATTGTTAGAACTTTGTTATAACACGTATTCAAAATGACAATGGAAAAAAATAACACTCTTTCATTTTAAAAAGTTCAATTTAATTAACGTTTTAATTTAAAACCGCAACGGAAAGAAATATCTTGGAGTTTTAAATAGTTCAATAATTGAATTAACGTTTTAATTCAAAATGGCAACGGTAAGAAATAAATGTCTTGGAATTTTAAATAGTTCAATAATTTAATTAACGTTTAAATTCAAAATGGCAACGGTAAGAAATAAAAGTCTTGGAATTTTAAATAGTTCAACCATTTAATTAACGCTTTAATTTAAAATAGTAACGGAAAGAAACAAAAGTCTTGGAATTTTAAAAGTGCAAAGAGTTTAATTAACGTTTTAATTAATATCTCAGCTAATTAACGTCGTACAATTACGCGGTTGGTCTTATTGTTTTCCTTAGAAAATTTCAAATCGAATGGTATGTTTGATTCTTTACGCTCAGCGGTTTTTGAGGAGTTCAAGCTTCAGACGGACAGACAGACAGACGCGGACAGATTTTATAGTAGTAATACCATTTATATTGAGCGAATTTGGAAACCCAACGGAGTATGACGCATTTTCAGCCAAATCAGTATACAAGGTATATTTACCTTAGAGGTTTCAGAAAGCTTATGGTTGCTGCACAATGGAAGACAATCGATGCTTCTTGCGCAACTTTTAATGCATCAGTTTCATTCATACCAAGATTATGAAGAGTAACATCTCCAGGAACAACATGAACTTTATCGAAAATATCAGGTTGCTTCTCTCTGAGCTTCTCAAAGATCTGAGGAGAAAGATTTGACACTGAGATTTATGTAAAGAGACATGAGAGACACTGCATGAAAAACCAAAAGAAACAAGACTATAACAAAACCTACCTTCTTTTTAAGTATTTGCTCTTTTCTACTGCGGGCGTCTAGTCCTTTCTTCTCTCGGAGAAGAACATAAATTCGACATATTCCTGGACAACAGCGTAGCAGTATTTCGAGCAAAACCTAAACATAACATTGTACTTAGCATACATTTTTATATTCAGTTTATAAATCACTAAAATATATAAATTAAAAATTTTTCCATGTATGCAACACAGCTTTTAACTTCAAAAAATGTGCTTGAAATGTTAAGTAGTTTTTCTTTACTGCTAATCTTCTGAGGAATATCTTAGTTTATAATTATGTTTTTTGAATAAAATAAAAAATGCTCTTGAGCAGGGGTTCTCAGTCTGGGGGGCACTCCCTGCCTGAAGAGGCTGCTACGAAATTCAGGGGACGCATGAATGTATAAAAATAAAAAAATTGAAGTAACTATAATTTAATCAATTTTATACTCACATGTAGGGATGCACCGATTAATCGGCAGTGTCGGTTAATCGGACATACTCGGCCACTTTGCCGATTATTAATAATCGGCAAAATCTTGCCAATTAATCGGCGAATTTTTTAAATTTTTTATATTATCTTTTAAAGTATATCTTCACCAAGAAGTTATGATAAATTGTTTTACTAACAGTGAATAAATGTAATTTTCTGAAATCCTTACTTTTACTATAACATACAGTATGAAAGTGTGTACAGAGTAAAAACAAAACAAATAGTTGACGTAAAAACAAACGTAAAACTGATTGGAATATTAAAAGATAACCCTCTGCAAATTCCTGAAATTTTAAATTGGAATTCAAAAACATGAATACATGTATTTATTTCATTTATGATCAGTCAAACTTTGCTGATCAACCGGCGGAAAAGATGTTTTAAATAAAATTAATTCAACGATGTTTGAACACAATATTACGATGGATAAATTTATAAACAAGAAATAAATAATTTTCTGCAAACACAAGAATTACGCGTTTTACGAAAGTGTAGTGAGTAAAAACAAAACAAATAATTCAAAGAGTGAAATACAAAATAATAATAATAAGTTGCCTCTCAGTTGATATAAAATGATTTAATAATTTAATATTCCTATTCTGAATAAATCTACACTTATAGACAATGTTGCAACATTTTTCATGTCTCGATATTTTACTCTTTAGCTTATTGCTTTTAAATAACCTCTAATTTTCAAAGAACAAAAGTCTTGAATTAAATGGCTACTTATAGTTGAAAAATAAATTCAAATTAAGAACACCGCTAAATTAAAGTGCTCATCACAGCTCCCCCCCCCCGCCATATTTTTAATAACTATTATATCTAGTGTGTTAATGTAATTTTATTTACAAAAATATTTAAAAAAATTTCAAAGGAAGTTGATAAAATTTTGAAATTATTTAGCATGGAAAAATGGAGAAAAACAAATCTTTTGTCAAAAACAAATAAGTAACCATTTCTAAAAATCGGAATTGAATTAGAAAGAGAAAAAACAGTGAGGGTGAAATTGGTAATATTAAAAAGAATAAACCCGAACATTAATCGGCTTTGCTGATTAATCGGCCGATTCTCATTCGCCGATTAATCTGTAATTGGTAATCGGCCAATTTGCTTATCGGTGCATCCCTACTCACATGTACATATAGTTTCACCGCCTTCTTGTGTACTTTTTTTTTACATATCTCTGTGATTTTGAATTTGGATTTTCAGCTTTAGCACACATAAAATTAAAATACTGCGCCAAGCTGGTTATTGAAAGTGAGTTCAAGTGCGCTTTGTCACCGTTTCAAACAAATACTAATCAAAACCACATCAAGAACAAACAGAGGTTCATTCAGGGGGGGGGGGGGGCATTCTCATGGTTGTATAATAAGTGACTATCATTGTGAATCAGGATGGGCCGAAAATGACTTTCTATTTCGATGATGGGTAATGCGGAAAAGGTGCCATTGGGGGGAGCAAAGTGCACAGAAAAAGTTTGAAATTTTTTGGTCAATTTCTTTATTTGCAACATTTGCGTTAAAGTTTGGACAAAATGCAGTTTTTTGAGATTTTTAGGAAATTATTTTTAAAGAATTTTTAGCACCCAACATCTAAAAATGGATTATATGTAACAGACAGTGTAGTTATTTCAGATAAGCACGGCGAAAACAGCATTTTAACGATTCGGCATCATTTAATTTAAAACCTAGAAGAAAACGGGAAATTGCCAAATCTAAGCATTTTTGGAAAAGGAAGGAATTATACCACAGACCTCAAAATTTTTATGGAATTTCTATGCCTCCAATGGCACATTTTCCGCTCTTCCCGTAATAGAGTATAAAAACAAAATAATTAATAACTTGCTAAAAATCTCGAAAAAACTGCATTTTTCCAAACTTCAACGCAATTGCAGCAAATCAAGAAGTTGACCAAAACATTTCAACTTTGCTCCCCCAATGGCACCTTTTCCGCATTACCCCGTCATTGAAAAAAAAAAAAAAAGTCATTTTCGGCCCACCCTATTGTGCATGCGCAACCCACCTAGATCACCACACTTTTATTTCTATTTAGTTCTTTGATTCCTAAATTTTACATTTTTCTAAAATATACCAAAAAAAGTTTTAAATGAATTGTAATGTTAAATTTTGTGTCTGAAATTACCTACTATACTTAAACCTACACCCAGCTTAATCAGGGCCTGATTAAGAAGTTATGAATGTGTATGTAAACGAGAACATTTTTAATTTTAAATTAAATTGAAACTTGAGTGTTTTGTCGAACGTCCATCTACATTTCATTGTAAGGTAAACGTTTGTGTTTAATCTACATTAGATTGTTTGCGATGCCTTATTTTGGCATACAATGAGATCAGTTCATATTTAGTGTAACAGTTTGGGGAGCGGAGGCATTCACTTTAGAGCTCCCCTTAATGAATTTAAGTCTGAAACTTTGTATTAACGTTATATAGATCTTAGGGAAAAGAAATTTAAAGAACTGTAGCTCAATTTTTTACCACGAGGTGAAATGAGGTAAATGAAGAAAGACATTTAGGAATAAGAGTTTTAATCGTAGAATTTATGCAGTGAACCTTTTGTTTCAATCACGTGCTCAAAACTAACGAAATAGGTTTTCCTGTCAAATGCAGCAACTTAGAGCTGAGCATTGTAAATGATGAAGTAAAAAACATACCCAATATAACCAAAGAAACCCTGGATATAAACAATTTGAACTAGTACTTTTTATTGCATATTTCTCTCTTCCTTTGTCCATATAACATTTATACAAAGTTTCAACGCAATGCATTTATTAGAACGAGCTCTATGCAGGTCCGAAAAAGGTTACTTCAATTATAAACACCTTCTACTTCCCACAGACCTTCCGTATCAGTCCGTACAATAATTGTATAGATTAAATTATTTTCTACAAAGTAAAATTTTATATGATATTGTAATGAATTAAATCAAAGAATTAGAGGAACTTTCTTTGCTGTCAAACACAGTTTTCAATTTTTAACTATCGCATTTTTTGGCTACATAGTTCGAGTACTCTGACTTGCAAGGAAAATGAAACTACTTAAAATACTACGCGTAAGATACATATTTTATGATGAGAAACCGGATTGTTTTGCGATGCACGTAAACTTTTTTTTTTCGTAGACAGGTAGGCACGTGTATAGAAACACGAGCGAATTTGAAGAAAATAATAGGAGGTGGGGTAATGTTACATATAATGTTTTACTTCAAAGAAAATTTATGGCTATACATTTTAAAAAATAAAATAAAAAAACACATAAAAGGTATTGAATTTTATGAACTGATAAAGAATTTGGGTCATAACTATTTTTAAAGCTATGTTAAAGAATTGCTTCAATGATGCAATTATTGTGTCATTGAAAATTCCCGTGACTAGCGACTAGCAAGCAGTGGCGCTACAATAATCGCATCTTCTTTTAGATAATATGCATTTGGCAACCCCAGCTTATTAGAGTTAATACGTCACGACTGGGATTTTAATAGGTGTGCCTTGTTTAATAAATGCATTTCAATGTTCTATATGCTTTTTTGTGAAAATTAACTAAATTGAATGCAATTACAGCTGCAATTTACATTCTGAGCGGATGTTCGATAGTGGCAAAACTTTTCAACTAAAAAATAATCAATAAAAAGTTGGGTATTTTGCGGCAAATACTTACTTGAGATAATTTACTTTTTTCAAAATTAACAGATTAGAAATTGTTTTGAAAATTGCAGTTCACAAGTAACAGTGTTAATGAATAATAAAATCTGTATTGAAAGAAAGTTTTCATTTTTGGAATAAAATTAGTATTTAAAAAAATTAAAATTTCCTCTTTTTAGTAAGCGGCAAAATGAAAAATTAAATATTTTTCTAATGACATACATTCGGTTTCTTTTTTTTTAAATGTTTTCCACCAAACAAATAAAAATAATGAAAAAAGGTACTAAGTATATATTGATTAATATGTGAGAAGAGATAAATTAGTGACTGAAATAGTCAAGGACTAAGAAAATAAATAAAAGTATGAATGAATAAGAGAATAAGTGACGGAATGTAAATGAATTAATGAATACCTAAGTGGTTTAATAAATAAATATAAAAAGTACAATTAGGAATATTTTTTAAAACATTGCATTTTTAAAGTGTGAGATAACGACATGTTTCATTAAATTTTCTCATTTAGTTTCGTGACATACTACTCGCATCTTACAAAATGTTAGCTAAGCCTTTTCGTTAAAATAAGTGACGATTCATTTTAATTATGATCTTTTCTTAATTTTGATCCCAAATTAAGACTGCTAATTAAAAATTACTTCGGCTGATCATGAATTTTTAAGAATCTTCTAGAAACTTATTTTCCTGCAACACACGCGAGAGCAATCAGTTCATTTCCACTATGAAGTTTCTTTTATGCAGATAAAGTTGCGTTTTTTTCAGCATTCAAAATAAATCTATAAATTGTAAATCAATGTATTACGATATTCGAATACTATGCACACTTAGGACGCAGGACGCTCAGAATTAAACACTTGTGCTACGCTCTCGAAAGCTAATATTACAGCTTTTAACAAAGCAGTTACAATTTATACAATGAGTTTAGTGATTAAGAGTTATTTTTGTGGCATTGAGCAATTTGACATTGATATGATCCATTGCAATTTTACTACGAGGAAAAAAATATCAACGTTTAAATTTTTGACAAGTTCCTTGTCAGCTATCCACATGCAACAAATAATTATTGCCCATTCAAACGTTGATAACCGTAGGAAATTAGAAAAACAGAACACAGAGTGCCCGAGTTCTAACTTCAACAGTAACCGAGGAAAATCGCGTTGTGGGCGTTTTACTCAGAATATTTTAAGTCTATTTCTTGCCTTTCTTGGTATTCTGATCGGTTTCGATGTAACAGAAAAAATATTTTCTTTGAAGTGCCTAGAACGTACCTTTTACACTAAACTGACACGCAAATTATTTTTTCTTTCTTTTCTCTCTCTCATTTTTTCTTTTTGCATCATGAATTTATGTATTTATATTCTTAGGTTTTCTCCTCAAATATTTCAAACTTTGTTGAACATCGTAAAGTTTTTTACTTCTAGTGAACTAATTTACTATATCCAAGAGTTAAATTTTCATTTTGAAATACGTTCTTTTAACTGATAGCCATAAGATATTGAAAAATTAAAAACATTTGATCCATATTAAAAAACATCCAAATAAGTAGCAATCAAAATACCGTAGCAAAACATATTTAGACGCATTAGTTATTTGCCCTCTTGTCCCAATCATCGACATATGAGATCTCAGGTCTCAAAATCTGCGAAATTTTAAGAACAGTAGCCAAATGTAGCGAGTTTTGGTGAGTTACAGATGACAACTTTTTTGTAGATGGATGTCCTGCCAGATGCAGAGAAAACGCGAGGGGTCTTAAATTTCTCGTCAGGTCTTTAAATTTGGCACTTTTCTTAAAATTTCGGCAAACTTTATGACTTGATATCGTGATAACGGGGGTATGATGACAGTTTGACTTCTACCTATTTCATGTGTTTTTTTTTTTTTTTCACTATTCGTGTAGTTCCCTGGGCATATAAAAGAGAAGTCAGTCCAAATTCAAAGCTCTAGAGGAACTTTACCCAATGTACCTAAATTTAATTGGTACAAATTCGAAAATTATACTTTTTGAGCAGCATTCAGTTTAAATTAACTAAATGTAACAAAAAAGAAACAGTTTTACATTTTATGTAGAATATTTGACCCTGCTCTAAATTAGAGAAAAGTATAAATTGTTTTACATTCCCATGTTCAGCCAATATTTTAACGAAGAATGAATCTAGTTTGGACAAAATACCAAAAATCTTTTTTTTCTCGTACTTTTCGCTAAGATATTTCGACAGAAAAAAACTGGGTGGTTAAGATAAGTAAGTAATTTTAATTATGCAGTGAAATATTATCGCTTTTATTCTGTGAGTACAATTTGACTGTATTGGTAGCTGTTTGTTTTTTGACTGATCACAAAAAATGCATCTTTAGCTCCTGATTTATCCGTCATCTTCATTTCTCGTCTTAATATAATAAATTCTCCATAAGTTTTCAATAGTCTAATTTTCCTCTGCTTACGAAGGTTTTTCCAAAGCAGATGAGTTATTGTGCTTGTAATGTTGTATCTGATAACCCCATTTTTTTCGATCGACACAGACACAGAGGAAAAAAAAAATTAAATCTAACTATATCTCAATAGATAAAAATGATTCAAGAAATTAACCTACGATTTTTCTTTAAAGAAGCTTCATGTGTTTTTGAAAATCAAACAAAATTAAGCAGCTCTTTATATTACTGTTGAAACATTAAGCTATCTTCATAAAAAATTTTATGAACGCAAAGACAAATAGGAATTTTGCTTCTAATCTGTAAAACATTTCAGCACTCTTACTCCATATTAATTAGTACACCTTCCTAAACGAATCAAAATAAAATAATGAAATAAAACAATTAAATATTTCTATTTTTGACATTTTATATCAGCTCGTGTATTTTCCATCCATGTTCACTTATGGGTCATTTTCAAATTTGCTTACATTCGCTGTCCGGAGGTTAAAAAGACGATTTTGAAGCATAACTTATATTTTAAATTCAATACGAACAATTATTTTCTCCAAGAAATACTCCCAAAAAATTCTATCACTCAAAAAATTATTGAAATTTATTTTATATAAGTCTTTAAAAATGAGAATCAAGGCAAAAACGCTTGTCCATTTCCAATTTTCGCAAGTTCGACTATTTTTTTTATATACTGAATTGTATAAAAAATTATAAAACAAGTTATTTTTATATATTGACTATTATTATACAATATTTATATGCTAGCGGTACCCGCACGGCTTTGCCCGTGGTATAAAATTAAAAGTTCATTTGTAAAAAATTCATATAACAGAAAAAATACTCTATTTTAGTTATAATTCAACTATCATTCCTTCAAAGTATGATATAAAAATTTGGTATGAACCCCACACTACTTCCTTTTACGTGTAAATTTCTTAGTACATGTAGATACCTTAAGTGCTAAAATAGTGCTTGGAGTGAGCAAGATAACAATTCAAATATGTACATCCCTAGTTTGCCACGAAACAATGCAAAAAAAGTTTTACAATGATTTATCTCCTAAATATTGCTGATTTTAACATCATTCAGTGGATTTTTCGCAAAATATCCCCAATAGCGCCAAATTGAACCCAAATAAAAAAAATATATCTTTTTCGCCAAATTTGTCTCCAGCTTGGCGATATGTCGCTAAATTGGCGTCAAACACTTGGCGACCAAAAGCTTGGCGTGATATCGCCAAGTGGTCGCGCCAATTCATATCACTTTTGTCTGGATTGAAATTTTGACAACACTGATTTACCCCATAAAAAGGGTAAAAAACCTCCTTTGGGACATTCGAATGCAACCCCAAGGGGAGGTGCACAAAAATAAGCTAAAAAAGAAAATAAGAAGAATGTTGTTGATCACAGAAACCAACAGAAATCTTACGAAAGTTTAAAAGAAGAAAGTTTTCTTTCCTAACTTCAAACGCAAAGTAATACATTTTCCGAAATGACACACTTTAGAAGGAACGTTGCAATATCGCAATACGATACCAGCAAATATACTGAAATAGAATTGAATGCCAAATTGCAAAACAGTCGCCAAAAAATTAACTTTTAATATGGTCTTTTATTATTTATTAAATGCAATTACTGCTGCGAATTACAGTCCAACAATACATAATAACATTGCAAAAATATATTTGGAGCACTTTTTTTCTTTTAAACTGAACTGATCCTAAAAATTTTAAGTATTAGTCATAGAAATTTCGTGCATTATTCTTCACAATGATAATAAAAACAATAAACATCAACCAGCAAACGATAAATTAAAAGCTAAATTCGTTCACTCAAGCCATTTACTGCAATTTTGAAATAAATTAATAATGAAGTAAAATATGTTTTGCAGACGATAAATTTAGAATGGTTTACTATCATGTTCTCTTTTCTGACCTCATTTGGTTAAAGAATTATTCCCTCTTCTATACAACTTGTCAGATCGCCAAAATGTCTCTCAACTCACAAAAATGGTACGCGTCAGTTTCTTCCTTCTCTATACCTATTTTAAGGAAAGGACTCGATTTCTCATTTGATTGACAGGTGCCATCTTACCACGGTTTTATTACATTTCATTTGACTAATTTTAATAAGGCTTGGAGTTTGGATTGCTACAAAAACAAGTACATTTTTAAAATTATTAGTGAAAAAGAACGAAACAAATAAACGAAATAAAAACGTAACCATGGTAACAACATGAAAAGTTGATTTCCGTTGATAAAATATTTCATTTCATCTTTATTTTCAAACAAATTTTATTCTCGAGCTTAGCCATTTTAGAATCGTTTGGCTTGCATTGCTGAAGATAAGCCTTGAATTTCCGGGATTCTAAAAGCAATTATTACAGCTCTTCTAATGCTCGTAGAAACTTGAAAGGGTTCGCGTTTACCCGCTATAGCGGGTTTTTTACGCAAATTCTTGTAGAACGGAAGCAACATTCACGCCGTTTCGGGTCCCTGGGACCCAAAAATAATAGTTTATGCCAGGAGAAAAAAAATCCGATCAAAAAGTAATTTCGGACCCGTGTGAATCGAAAAACTCCAGAAAACTAGTGCTGATTTCATGCTGTATATAGTTGAACTTTTACAATCATAAAAGGAGGGGAAAGAATAAAAGAAACCCAATCATCCTTATCTGCTAACTCAATGACCCCCTATTGTGTTGGCCAGGCATTCCTAGTTCTAAGAACGGCGTCGGACGGGGTTGTCCCATTGTCCTCCCATTCTTTTCTTAGAATTGAATAGTAAACATGGTGCAGGTACGAAATTTTAATAGTATTTTAGATCTTTTTTGTTCGTTTTTCGTTAGCACGTGGAAAATAGGCTTAGTGAATTTTGGCACATTTTTACTGATTGAGCAGCTATCTTTTAGCATCCGTTTCTGGTTAGTTTTTTTTTTTTTTTTGATTATTTCCTAAATAGTCCCTAGTGCAAAGCCTACAGAGCTAAAATACAATGGTATTTTTCCCCTTGTCTTATTCCCCCCCCCCCCGAAAAAAAAACGGCAATTGAAACATATTTTCTGCTTGAAATTTAACTATGATTTTCCTCCGCAGAACATTTAGTTTCATTTTGCTTAGCATGTTTTACTTTATCTTTCTGATTTGTTTACAGATTTTTTCAATAAACTAATCAACATAATTAAAAATATTCTTAAGACATAATTGTGCTTTCCCAACCACAAAGAGTTTTTTTTTAAACCTTTACACAAAAAAATCAAATGCTGATTATAAGTCTTAGGAAATAACAGAAGATTACAATCATGGATTTATCCTTGTTTTTATTTATTGCCAGAAAAACTTGCTTCTTTGATTACAGCTTCTTGTGTCGTGTTTGACAGTACTTACATCTAGGAATACATTGATGTCATGAATTCAAACATGTCCAATACTAGGAATTCAAATAAAAACCTTTTTATTTTGTGGCTTAATACGTCTAATATTAAACCCATGTTAAAAAAAATTAAAGGTGAAAATCTAAGTTATCTTCTTGTGGCATCATTGATTTTTTATGCATCAAATTTTGCGAAAAGTTGTCAATTTAGTACATGAAATCAATGGATTATTGTGCATTTTCAGATCAATTTTAAACAAATATTTTTTCTAACATTAGTTTGCTGTGCCTAGTTACAAAAAAAATAATGACAGTTAAATTATACCTGCTAATTTTAAATTTTATGAATTTTTTAGTAAGTTTTAGTTATTTATTTTTTGCAAAGAGTAGAAATAAGCAACATATTGTACAATTTTCTACATATTATCTCCAAATGGAGTGCATAATAGGCTGTGTCCTCCACCCCTTCTGAAGTGACCCTCAACATAATCTTTTGTAGCCTGCTGTTTCAAAAAGGTTGTGCATCCCTGCCGTCAATATCATTAAACAGTCCTCTTTCAAGAAAAGTTCGGAAGTTGCAATGGAAAAAGCAAATTGAAAAAGAAATGAGGACAGTATACTGGCTTGCCAAAGAGCTACAGGAACAAATTTTTGTCTCTAATTGAATTGAATTAATATTGATCTCAAAAACTAAAGGAAAAACTCCTTTATTAGTATAATTTAATCATTCACCAAGTTCACTTGTTTTCCATTCAAAAGTGTGCACACAATTAATAAATTTTTTCCTGAGGAAACATATATGCAATGCATTTACAACATTTGTAATTTAATAATAATGTTATTTTATTCAAATATTTCGGGACTCAATTTTTTCATCAAAGGACTCACTTTTTTTTCATTAATGGGTCCATGGGACCCAGGTAGCAAATAGGTCAGCGCGAACACTGACTGACATAATTTTTAGCAGAAAATTTCAAGCTTTCGAATGACATAAGACTTGAAAATGTGTATGAAATATTTCTTCCCTATTTTATCGAATTTTCGCTAAGAATTAGGATAGAAAAAGAACGAAATGGAACTTTCGAAAAATCGCTTCGTAGTGCATAACTACATGCTACAAACTTTGTGCCAAATTTCATGAAAATCGACCGAACGGTTTTGGAGCTAAACCGCGTGACAGACAGAAAGAAATAGACAAACCTTCAGCTTTATTATTAGTAGAGGGGTCATTCCATGTCAAGTGATCCAACGTTTTTTACCTTACATTTTTGTATTTCTTTCAAATTTGGCTCATCAGTTGTACCCCTTGAGGTAATCAAAAATCTCAATTTTTGGATTTTTATCTCTATTATTTTTTCATTTATGGGACTTTGAACTTTGGAAAAACCCTCGTTTTTCCATGGATAAGGGAACATAAAAGGGACCATAACTCGGCACCAAATATAGATAGAACGATTTGGTAAATGGCATTTTAAAGTACGTTTGTTGCCGCTTAATCGGATATGCAACATGACTAATTTGATTAAAATTTTCTTTTTTAAAAAATGAAATTTAAATTTCTCGAAAAACATAATGAATGTTTTTGAAAAAATTCTCAAAAATTCTTGTGTATTTTATCTATGTTTGTACAAATTTTTAGATGGGGATCTCAATGGGATCGTATTTTTTTGAATTTTTGAATAAAACTGTATAGGAAAAAAAATAAATTTTTTAGATTCTATTTATTTAAATACTAAGTTCTCTTGCTTGTGATGGTCTAAAAAGTAGTAAACAAACATGAATATGTTTAAAGTGAGCTAGTATGAGCTTATAGATTTTCAGGTTCACCTCCCTCCCCCCCTTCCTCCCCCGCACAACCACTCTTTTTTAATTCAAAACTGTTCAAAATGTTTAAAAGAAAAAACTCTGATACAAAATGAATAGTAAACTTATTTAAAGTTGGTAAATGAGTTTCCTTATAACTAGACGAAGTATTCCCCTCCTCCACCCAAATATACCATTAACGCTGTACTATTATGATGTCTAACCTGGGGATTGAATTGACTGTTATTTTTACTCTAGGTAAGTGAGCTAGCATTAACTTGTAGATTGGTCAGCTCCCCCTCCCTCCTTCCTGACCCAACCATTTTTTCCCCCAAACTGTTTAAAATGCTAAAAAAAAAAAGCTTCTTTGAGACAAAATGAACAGTAAACTTATTTAAAGTTGGTAAATGGGCTTCCTTATAACAAGGCAAAGTACAATCCTTCCCCCACCCAAATATACCATTAACGCTATACTAATATGACGTCTCACCTGGGGATTGATTTGAGGATTATTTTCCCCCTAGGTATATATTGTTTTTCAGACGAAGTGTTTCGTTTTCAATCCGAACTTCACAAAGTGTACTTCCATTCAATATTTGAATTCAAACTTATGGTTCATTTCATCCCCTCCCCCAGCACCAATCTTCAATTTGAAGGGAGGAAATAAATGCGTCGCCCCAAGATCATAGCAAACAGCAAAATAGCACTGTTTCCCTTTGTTTTCATGTTTTCCCCATTATTTTCACACAAAACTGAAAAGAAATCAAAGTGTCACGTTATATGTCAGTCCCCATCACTGCCTTTCCTTTCTCTTATTGAACAAAGCTCATGAGCTAATAGGAAGGAAAGAGTAACAAACAGAACAAACTGAAACACTACCAGACATCAGTAGAAACTAAGGCTTTGAAATGGGGTTAGGCGGGATGATAAAAAAAAAGAAAGTTTGGAGTGGGGAGGTAGGGTCAGTGCCTGATTACCCAAAAGGCACAGGAAGCTTGAGCTTCCCCTAAAAAAATTTCAGGGGGCCCAAAAATGATTGAAAACTTGTGATTTAAAATTCTAGTTTCTGCTTTTAAATGCATATTTAAAGGTAATCGTAAACATTAGAACTGGTTCAATAAACATTTTCAAGAAAGTTTTAAAAGTGAACACACATTTCATAAAACATTAATTCTACCACAATTTATTTTTAAATGTGTGATTTGACCCAACTTTTTTGCAACGTACTTTTATTATATTTTATTAATTTTGTGAAGTAATAAATCTAATTTAACATCAAATCATAGAATTGCAATGCAACCATGTGTATTATGAATGAAAATTCTACATATTAGTAGAGGAAGGGGACAGACTTTAATCTGAATTCTGCTTGGGCAGCTCTTAGAAAGGATATGTACCCTTAGCGAGATTTGTTTCAATGTCTCAAGAGTATAGAATTACCCCCCCCCCTCGCCTTAAAAAGAAGGGGGCCTCAAAATGAGACAGAGCTTCCCCTAACTTCACCGGTTAATCGGGCCCTGGGTAGGGTAAGGGGGGGGAGCAATCTGTAAAGAAGTTAAACAACATGTGAGGTTGTACTCAAAAAAGCAGTGTTTGTTTAATATATGTATATAGATATATCTTGCTGCTTTACGTTCCTTTACAACAAAATGAAAAAGAACACAAACAATTAAAAAAAATTAAATAACAGCTGCACACTAAATAAAGTGGAAAGATAATTATGGGGACACAGACATATGATCTGATATTTTGATTTATTTTCAGTTTTTTGCGAAAAGAATAGAAAAAACTATGAGGACAAGGAGAAACAGTGCTATTTTGCTATGATCTTGGGGCGATCCATTTATTTCCTCCCTTCAAAATTGAAGATTGGTGCTGGAGTAGAAGATGAAATGAATCATAAAGTTAAATTTCAGGTATTGAATGGAAGTACACTTTGAAGTTCGGATCGAAAAAGAAACACTTCGTCGGAAAAACAATATATATACCTAGGGTGAAAATAATCTTCAACTCAATCCCCAGGTTAGACGTCATATTAGTATAGTGTGAATGGTATATTTGGGTGGGGAGGGGGATACTTCGTCTAGTTATAAGGAAACCCATTTCCCCACTTTAAATAAGTTTACTATTCATTTTGTATCAAAGAGTTTGTTTTTTTTAAAACATTTTAAACAGTTTTGAATTAAAAAAGAGTGGTTGTGCGGGGGAGGAAGGGGTAGGGGGGCGAACCTGACAAATCTATAAGCTCATGCCAACTCACTTTAAACATATTCTTGTTTGTTTACTACTTTTTAGACCATCACAAGCAAGATAACTTAGTATTAAAATTAATAGAATCTAAAAAATGTCATTTTTTTCCTATACAGTTTTATTCAAAAATTCAAAAAAATATGATCCCATTGAGATTCCAATCTAAAAATTTGTACAAACATAGATAAAATAGACAAAAATTTGAAAAATTTTTCAAAAAAATTCATTATATGTTTTTCGAGAAATTTAAATTTGAAATTTAAATTTCATTTTTTGAGAACGAAAATTTTTATCAAATTAGTCATGTTGCATATCAGATTAAGCGGCAACTAATGTACTTTAAAATGCCATTTACCAAATCGTTTTATCTATATTTGGTGCCGAGTTATGGTCCCTTTTATGTTCCCTTGTCCATAGAAAAACGAGGGTTTTTCCAAAGTTCAAAGTCTCATAAATGAAAAAATAATAGAGATAAAAATCCAAAAATTGAGAGTTTTGATTACCTCAAGGGGTACATTTGATGAGCCAAATGTGAAAGAAATACAAAAATGTAAGGTAAAATTTTTCTCAGATTTTGGATCACTTGACGTGGAATGACCCAGAGATGAATATTAACAGTAATTTTTTTTCATTCAGAAATGTATGAATATATTTTGTCCGGGCAGTTTTTGTCAAGTCCTAAGATTATTTTAGCTAAAAAAGGTATTTATTGCACTCAAAAGATGGTAACACGTATTCAGTTAACTTAAGAAACTAAAGAAGTAACTATTTCGTTCGAGTTTGTTTTCCGAGTCGAGAAGTATTGCTGTGGCGCTTCGCACAAGATTTCTTCCTGGTGCGTGTTTTTATTCTTTGTCAAGTCTGTTACCAAATATTTTAGCATTAATTTTTACTTTTTTTTCAACTTTTCTCCGAAATATTGTTTATTATACAACTCTAAGAAAATGCATATTGTTTTTCAATTTTTAAATTCGACAACCTAGCCATAATTTGACATTTTGGTTGAAATGTCAAGTCCGTTACTGGTCAAATCCGTTACCATACAGTTTTTGATCAATATTTTAACAATCGCAAACATGGTTTTAAGCTTCAGGGACGCAAATAATTTCAAATGAAGTTGGTTCTAGGGGCTATGATATAGTTTAAAAGTGAGATTTAATATTGATTTTGTATGGTAACGGATGGGTTTCCTTGCGGTATGGTTTCCTTGCAACTTAGTTTTACAACAGCATTTGAATACTTAATTTTGCATCAAAGTGTACAACCAATTACTTTTTCGCACACCTAAAATGCGTGACAAAACATCTGTTAGTGTTTCTAAAAGAAAATAGCAAGTTAAAAAAATTATGAAATGTAAGCATACGGTGAAAATGACTCATATACTTTAAGTCTCGGAAACAAAAAATTATAACACTCAAGAAAGAATTTGCTAATGTCATTCAGACGCAAAACCAATTTTTTTTTTTAAATAAGTTTTATATTGTGCAATGTATCATGCATAACTCGATAATTGCATATTAATGAACTTATTAAAATTCTGAAGTGGGATTATCAACTGCAATTGTTTTTAGTTTGTTTAGAATTAGGTAGAAAACTCTTCGAATGTGTTGGAATTTAAAAAGAAAACCAGCTTTTTATCCCAACAACAAAACATTCCAGTGTCAAAAAAAACTGTTTACCTTATGTCAGTGATACCTTTTATAGTGACTTCATGAATAATAAGTACGCGAAGCAAGATACGCAACTTTCTAGAGAAGGAACTCTCTCCAACTAGATTTATCACAGAATCAAGGATTAAAAAATAACATGGGTGTAAAAATTACGAAGGCAAACCCAACTTTTTATTTCTTTGAATCATCCAGAACTTCCAACGCTCGTATCTTCTGAATAAAAATCTGGAAGTATTTTCTTTGAAAAAAGAATCTTGGAATTAAACTAGAAATATCGTGGGATCGTGAAAAATCAGAAGGCCTCCGGACTTGTTCGTGAACGCGCAGGACGTTTGAAAACAATTAGAAAGTTCAAGAGGAATGTCTCATGTCAGTGGCTTCAAAGTTATTTCGGACCGGTCTGCTGGTTTTGTAACTTCAGTAATTGCCAAGTATGGTTTTCATCATTATTATGACTTCCGATTGAAATGAATCTTTCTCGTTTTGTGTTGGAGTAAGGAGCGGCGGAAAGTCAAATGGGAAAGTCCCAGAAGAAAATTATGGTTTATTGCTTTTATCTAGCATTGGAATAAGATGTGTGACAAATCTGCCTACTAACAACCTTCTCATGTTAAACATAAATAAAATTGAAAAAGGGCGAGAAAAAAAGGTTCCGTTCGTCGGTTGTGAATGAAAACAGTTATTGCTTTTTACAAGTTTAACTTTAAACTTGTTAATACTTTCAGTTGTATTTAATTTGCTTTTTTTTTAATTTAACAACAGTAGAGGAAACTTTATATTTTCATGATCGTTTTATAAAGTAATATCTACCATCTTTTTAGAAGAAAGTAGAACGAAAGATTTTTGTTTTTGTTTATTACTATTACACACTTAACTTAAAGTATTCTTTCTAACTTAAGGGTGGCACAAAAGATTGCTTTACTGCTTTTAAATAGACACTGTAATGAAAGTATGTAACCCCGTAATAATTTACATTTTGACAGACGTCATTTATTTTGCGAATCACATTATACATTGACAATTGAGAAACATAGTATGCTAAACTGTACTACTCAATTGCTAATACTTATTTGAATTTTTAAAGAAACTAAATTTTACGCTTTGGCTTAGCAAAGTTTTCTCAGTTGATTTCGTCTTTAAGTAAAGTATCCAAATGTTTTATACCATCATTTATTAAAGGAGTCAAGTCCCGCTGTTTTGGTGGTGCTTTCTTATCCATTTAAAACCCAGTGGGACTCAGTAGTTTGATTCTAAGCATTTAATTCTTTCATTTTTCGGTGGGCAGAACAATCTGATCGGTGGTGGCTTTAACTATCTGTGGTTTACTTGAGACAATTATTTCAATTTCTGTGGCTTCTGTATTCAGTCATATTACGCAGTATAGATTGAAATAACGGATTTTACGTTGCCCATGATTTATTCAGGCAAAATATTAAATATTCATAGTTAAAATCTAAAAGTGAGACTGATGAATATTAGACTTTGCGTATAGTAATTTTGCTGAAGAAAATGGTTTGACTTGATGCCGGAAAACTAAAATTTACCAAAATAAATATTAGGTATTTCCATTGACAGTTTTTTTAAAGAGGTATCTAGGAAGTAAGAAATCGCTCGTTCATATTTTTTTATAAATGAATTTTTTTCATTTATTAAAAAATAAATCTTTATATCTTTTTAAGCAGCTTCAAAAAGTTATTTTAAAGATTTTTTTTTATTATTTTGATCTGTTGACTCTTGAGAAATGTTCTGCTGTAAAATAAGTTGTAGTCTTAGGTCGTTTTCAACTTTTTTTTCCTTATTAATAGTCATTTTGTAAAACATAATTTCCCCAAACTATTTCACCACTCAGTGTCCCAACTTAAGAAGTTAAACTTTAAAAACTTAAGCTCAGAAAATAAAACTTGAATAGTTAATTTAAGTACACTGAACAGTTTTGTTAAAGTTTTAAGATCACCCCTCTCCTCATTTTACTATACTTGCATTCATTTAACTGATAAATAAAACATCTTTCATATTTACTTTTTTTCATTTCTTTAGGTGCACTCAAAAAATGCGGGAGCAATCAAAAAAGAAATAAAACCATCTTATCTAGATATATTTCTCGCGAGCAGAGGATTGCCCGCGGCTGACATGTTGGTAGAAACGTGATCCAGTTGATATACAACGTGTGTACATTATAGCCGGATATTAATGAGGGGGCAGATCATTTTCCACTGCCATGGCCAAACATGACTCACAGAATACTTCTCAAGAACCATTAATCTACCTTTAGTTTTTTAGCTTGGGTGATTAATTTTGCATATTAAGCACGTTTAATGCAGATGTGACTTGAACACAAAGCTCGGATGATTACAAATTATATACATCGGTACGATTCCTTCGCCCATATGGCATTAACATCATCAGTGAAAGTGTCTTCCATACGTGTCTTTTAGAATAGAAGGGTATTCGTTCAGATTTGTTGCATTGATTAGAGGTGTGTTTCATTACTTGCAGATGGGTCACAATCTTCATAAACTTTGGTTGTGACAGGTGTGCGCCAACTGGGGGTAAAGTTTATCTGAGAGGGTATTTTTCTTTTTTCGGAGGACTCGCTCTTGAGGGGTTTTTGTAATATTTGGGGGGAGAGGGGTGCTTTGATTACGACTGCTACTAAGAGATATATAACAGCATTATTTTAAAAGTAAAATAAAATATTTAATTACTTTTTCGTTATTTACAACGTGGCAAAGCACGAAAATGTAAATGGATGGAGAAGTGTTAGTAGCACTTACTTGAGGCGAATTATTAGAAGGCATAGTAAAAATAGCAAATTCATTATCATAATTGATAAAGCACAACTTAGGAACTAACTGCAGACACGTACTGGACACGGGGTGCAGACTCGGGTTTCAAGAAACATCCTTTTTCAATGCAATACTAGTTTTTTTTTTTTAAGAATCTCCCCATTCAAACTAATGTTTAAGAATTTTTAGGATGCAAAAATGATTGAAGAACAGCTTTAATCACTGACTCCCGTTAATTTTTTACAATTATTACTCTTTTAAATTCATTAAAACAAGCCAAACCACCCGGTTCAAAAGAAAACCCTCTATTAGCAAAGTGTCGGTTTAGTAAGATTTGTGATGAGTGGGTTTATGTAAAGACATGATTATAGTTCTTGTGCATTAAGCAATTGAGCAAATTAATGTAGGAAAATTTCCAATGATTTTTGCATTATTTGTCGAGATGTAAATCTAAAGGCATGCGTGTAAGCATTTCGATGCGTTTCAGTTCGAATGTTTTTTCCTTCTATAGGGTATAACACACCTCACCAGTGAAGGGTTAAGATTCAGGATGTCCTAGTAGAAGGGTTCCCAACTTGTGGATTGCGATCACAACTTTGATCGGGACCGTGAAATCGTAATGGGGGTCGTGACAGTTTTCCTATTTTTAAAACAAAATAGTACGCCGTTTCAAAACAAGTACACGAGAAAAAAAAAGTAGTATAATTTTTACATTCCAGTGTAGCGACAGTAATAGAGGTAAATTTTCAGTTTTTTTTTTTTTTTTAATTTTTTGCTTAGTCATTGATTGCCTATTGTAATAATAGGTTATGTATCAATTTGCTTTTCAATAATCTAAATAATATTTACTTTCATGATTCGTATTTTCAAATATAAGTTAAATCGGATAATCATTTGAGTACAAGAATTTTTAATCTGTCAAAATATGTTATCTATAGTCAGGGTTGCCAGACGTCCCAGATTTCAAGGGACAGTCCCGTATTTTTAAATATTGTCCCGCGTCCCGGGGAACCTTGATACGGGACGGCTAAAGTCCCGTATTCTGGCTAGAAGAGGCATTTTACAAAACGAAACATTATTTTCAGAAAAAAATGAAGTAAAACAGAAAATGAAGTAGAGTGATAAGAAAATTGATTGAATTATTTTCCTGTTCTGAAGTAATGTTAGTGTTCTATTCATTTAGCTCAGAAATTATTATGACAATCATTTCTACAAACGTTCGTTGTAAAAGTGGTGTATCTCCTTGTAAATGATTTTACTATCCCTTATTGTAGAAAAGCTCTTAATTTTTCAATTGGATGTGTTCAGTTATTATTAGACACTAGATTATTTGAAGCAATTAATTTTAATCTTGTGAAATTTGCTTCGCTTCGCTTTTATACTAAAAGATGTAACTAAATGTTATTCTATTTAGCAAACAAATACGCATTTTTAAAACATGAAGATACATAATTTTTACAGTGAGCGACAGAAATATAAGTTACAGTGAGCTTTTTGGCAACCTAAATACTATCAAAACTTAGAAAGAAATATTGCAGCAGTAAAATCAAGCAGCAAATATGATTTTTAAAAAAAGTTTTTCCCCAAAAGATATTGAATATTTATTTTATTTTTTATTTGTTTTAGGTTAACTTCTTATAGTAAGTTCGAGTAGTAAGGCTTAATTCCATGTCTACTCAATCAAAATTTTTGTTACTGACTCATTAAATTTTTTTTTTGCATTCAAATTTCCCCGTTGGTAACGTCTAGCTGTTGGAAAAAGTCTACTAAACAATAGTCATCTCTAAAAGCGACTATATTTTTCACGCCGAGACAGGCCTGGTATTTGGGACATCAGGACGGTTGATCAATGGCTCCCCCCCCCTTCTTTGGTTTTAGGAACAGTGTATTTGCATGTAAGTGTTCTTTTTTTTTATAATTTACACTGAAATGCGGTATAATTTACATTTTGCCCCCCCCCCGGTAAAATTTGAAATCACCTACCTACGTCAGGAAAAAGAGTGTTAATAACAGGGAAATACGAATTTTCACAATAATTAGTGTTAAGCCTTTTCCTGTACTCATATTCATGACGAAAAATAACTATGCAATGGTAAGAAACGAAGTCTTTTTTCATATGATCATTGTGTCTGTTTTTTCTTCATTTATATTTGTGAGAAAAATTTAATATTAAAGTAAAAATTCAACCTTTAGAATTCATCTCTCACCCCCCCCCCCCCCCCCCGAGCCTGTCCCGTATTTACAGTTCTTAAATCTGGCAACCCTGTCTATAGTACACCTAGCAAATCATAAATCGTGCTGAATTATCCATATAAATATGTGGTTGCGACGTGTAGAAAGTTGAAAAACACTGTCCTAGGACTTAAAACTTATTGAAAATTGTAAGGAAAACTCATCTAAATGGTTTAGTTCTACATTTGAGAAGTCTCAACTACCTTATCTGTTCTCATTCTTAGTATGTGCAGCTGAAATTAGAATGAGGAAGATATGCGATTTGAATTAATCCTGAAATGACGCTTAGAAGGGATTTTCATTATTCTAAACAATTCCTGGATAAACACAAAAGAAATTGAGCCACATTAATGTTTCTAGACATTATTTTCTACAGAAGCAGATTATGTGCTCGGAAAAGGTGTTCAACTAGAAATTTGCTTAAAGATAAAATGTAATAAAACTGCAAGAAAGCTTATGCATCATTGTAGCAAAGTTCAATAAATAATTGGAAGATAATTTGTCAGTATATACATTGCGGAACTTATATTAGTTCAAGACATTTTTGTGAAATTCTTTCAAAATGCACAAAATGGAGCAATTGCTGAATATGCCATTTTTGTGAAATACTTATTTGAAGATTTAATTCTTGAATTTGGTAGAAGAAAATATATAATAACTGAAAGACAAAGGAATTTTTTATTTTTAGGAGAATTTTATTTTAAAATTCGTATTGATATTTCCAGTTTACACAATTATTAAAATAAATTATGCCCAATGCTTAAAAAATGCAATCCAAAAATAGTTACAGCTGTAATGAGAGCAGTTCTCGCATTACAGAAAATACAGTACGGAATTTTTATGGAGGGAACTTAAAAATGTTTGACATTAAGAACCAATGAACTCTAGTGGTGACTGTTTTCAAAATTGACAAAAATATGCGTTCAAACAGAATTTTATTTATTTTATTTATTTATTTATTTTTTTAATTTAGCATAATGCCGATGATAAAATAATTTTGCCTTTCGAAAACTTAAACTTAATGTTCGAAGATACGTTATTTAACTGTTTTTAGTGGAACACGAATAAGTCATGACAAGGTATATGTAACACGGAAAAATTTTATTTTCTAAGTAATTAAAGCTCCGGATATAGTTTGAGTAATTTTTCAATAAAGAAAAATTCCAGATATGGAGTCAATGCTGAAGCTTATTATTCAAATATTCATGTATATTTTTTAAGTTATTATTTCAATAAAGCATTTATGATATAGGGTCAGCACTAAAGACAGATTTTTTTTTTCTTCTCTCAATGAAGAATTCCAGATGTTTAGTTAACACTAAATATTACTGTTTTCCTTTTCAAACTGAGAAATTCCATTTATACTCAATATAAACTATTCAAGGTATTTAAAAATAAATTCCAGTTATAGGCAATCGAAACAATTTAAGAGAAAGAAATCAAAGAAATTCAAAGAAAATTTAATTCTCCCGCTTATTACGCTATTTAATACTTTCTTGAATGATTCCACAAAGGGCTAAAACCAAAAATTTAGCACCTTTGCTTGATATTTACGCGAAATTTATTTCAAAGAAAATAAAAATATGCGTTGCAAAATATTCGCGTTCAAAATTATTTGTGACTATAATCCTAAAGTAGTGAGTGCTTCGTGCATTTAATATATTTTCAAAATACTTTTATAATTTTTCGACTACAAAAGAAAAAAAAAATGTTCGAACGATTCATTAATAGCAAATCTATTGAACTCATTAGAATGAGATCCTTTCTCAGACGCGCCAGGAATGTAAAAGTCCATGTCCAGCAGTATGCTTTTGTTTAAAAAAGGATAAACACACAAATGCATTATGTGACACAGTTATTGAATTTGAAAAAAAGCACAAATGTTATCAAGACCACTGAATTTTTATAAGAGACTAAATGACACAAAGCGTTGCTAATATTCTATAACTATCAAGGGTTTTTCCTTCACTTTTTATTTAGTTTTTATTTACTTTTTAAAGTTTAGTAAGATCGATTCTAATATATCTTTTCGGGCAAAAATCATCCATTGAGTTAAAGATACCCAATGTTATTGATATATTATTCAAAAACTAAATTCTACATTTGAAAATGATTTAATCAAATGAATTTCAAAGTACTTTCTAGAAACCAAGCATTTAAGAGGGAGCAAACTGGCTTTCTGAGAATCTTTGCTTGTATAGATTAACCGTATCAATATTTTTCGTGAGATTCTGTTAAAACCATAGACTATTAAACAGTAAAATATTTTAGCCCGTTTAGATCAATAGTATCAACTTTTTTGTGGATCTTTTAAATTTTATCATTCATAAATATTTTTGTCAGTCCAAGATTGATAATGTTTATAATAATAGTATACATATCTTCTGCAGGAATCTTAAAACAAAAGACGCGAACCCTCAAGAATACTTCAACTCCTTTAGAGTAAGAGCATAAAACTTTTCTGGAGCTTTGAATATTGAACATTGGTCAACATTTGTCATTTCCTAGATGGATAGTGTTTATTATAATAGTTTTCATATCTTCTGCAGAATCTTTAAACAAAAGACGCGAACCTTCAAGAATATTTCAACTCTTTTAGACTAAGTTAAGCTTTGAATATTGAAGCTTCAACTTTAAATATTGAACATTCGTCAACATTTTGTCTGTTCGAAATTGGTAAGAATCATACCTTTTTTGGTAAGAAACATAAATGATTGCCTCATTTCGGCCGTATCGGGTCTATATTACGAGTACTTTTGTAATGCGACTACTTAATAAAAAGAAGTCGAGTAAAGTAGTAAAGTTATTTCACTTAGTTAAGTGTGATGGATGATGTCACCATTGAATAGATCGATAACCTCTTTTAATTAGGACGAAAAAAAAAAATAGACAAAAGTTAACAAATATGTTTTTAAATAGTGTTTCATGAAAATTTAAACTGGTTTCTCTACCTCACCAGAATTTCATTTTTTTTTTCGTCTTTCGATTGGGACTTTTCTCTCGATGAGCTGTCGCGAAACTCAAAACGTAAACAAAGGTTACGCAACCGCTTCTACCACTCACCTCTTCAGCTGACTGTGATTTTTACGGTTTTGTCTAGCTTTAAAACAGGTAGAGGAAAGAAGTAATTTTAATTGTAGGAAGGTATCAGAAAGCTAAGATTATATTTAACAGATACTTCTGTCAATTTAGAAAGCGACTTAGATAAAAGGAGGTTTTTGCCCCTTCATGAAATATTGCAAGATGACAAACAATTAATACTAAATTTATGTGCTTACTTTAAAAAAAAAAATAACATCTAAATATAGAGTAATTTATGAATTTTTTACACATCAACTGGAAAAGAAAAAAAAAGGAAATCACCTCTTTTTCCGTGAAACGTCCTTAAACTGTTCGAGCGTCAGTTTTTTTTTTATCGAATTAAATTAGGTCGGTTTCTCTTCCAAAAAGTATCAATCTATTTGCCATTTATTAGAAGAAAAGCAAAGCGATTGTAATAAAGCAACAGCTCAAAAGTTTCAAAGAAATTCCAATTTTATGCAGAGTCAGTATTTTTTATACTTTTTAAATTAATAAAACTCTTCTGTTCCATTAAGTGATCATTGATTATGTCTTTTGCAATTCATAAAGAAAATACACGTCATTAACGACTAAAATACTACTGTTTCATATTAAATGCCAATAAAGATCTTTTTTTCCTAGAAGCAACTGATACGTGATTAAGACATCTAGTTTTCATCAACATAAAAAGGTCATTAAACTAATTCCCGGTTGAAATGGTGATCACACTAGAATCTCATCAATCCGGACTAACAGGGGATACAGGTCGTACGAACTAATAAAAGTAATGCAAATTGAGCCAAGGTACAAAAACATACTGTATACAGTAAAATTTGTATTTTGAATTCGAGATCATGAAATACAAATCTGCATAGAAGAAAACTAGAATACATTTAAAAACACGAAATACGACCAACAAATATGCATTATTCAACTAACTTGGCAAATAGGTAATATAGTATGTAAATCTAAATGATTGCCCCGATTAAGCGAAGTCCGGTTTAATAGGGTCAGGATTAATGATGGCTTACTATATTTATACTTTACGCTTCACTATGTTTTTCCAACACAAGGATTTTTGTGTAGGGGGGGGGGGGGAATCTGATTTTTAGTCTGTTGATAAGTGATAACCATTCGATGTAGTCCTCTTATGTAGAGCATTGTTTATGACAAAAGCTTCACTCTGTTTCTTAAGTATTAAAAGAGTATAACGAACAAAAGCACAAAAATTTAAAAAAGAAGGGAAATTCGCTTGTTTACAAACTTTTGTGTCTTCAGGTTTACAATGTTCATATGCCTTTTTATTTCAGGTTTGAGAAACCAAAATATAATACAACGCGTACTGTGTTCTTAATACATTATTCCGTCAATATTTGCTAACGTTGAGTTTGTTTTTTCTAGAGCAGGCTACACATTGTTTTTCTTACTATGTGTAAATTTCTGATGCTTAAGATTTTTCAAAGATTCGATATTATTTACACACCATACATCAACATGCAATACAGAACCAACATATAGCAAGCCGCAGGCTTATTTAAAACTCCCAAATTTTCTGGTTTTGCATTTTTTTCTTTTTTTTGTAATAAAAAATTATTCGAACTGCATGCAAAATAAAAAATATCTTACAAAATTCTTTGTACACTTCATTTAGTGCGTCAAAAAGAGAAATTCTTAAGTACTGACCCGAATGGAGAAAGCCTATAGCCCCTACAAAAAACCATCTCACGCTATGGGCCTCTAAAACTCCACATTTTGTGTTTACACACCAAAAAAAATATAATTTAGCAACAAACATTCACGTATAAAATTAAAATGACGAATATTTACCACGCCAAGATATCCAGCCGCGCCAGTGACAAATATAGTCTTGCCATCGTAAAAATCGGCAATCCGGCTATTGAAGCCACGTTTGTTGTGCTCGCTCTGCGTTTCCATACTGTTTTCGTGCGTCGACACCGGCTGTGCGAGCTTTTAAACTGGCGCGTTACGAAAGACGCCCTCTGTCCAACGCGCGACCTTGAAATCCATGCGCTCTTTCCAAATCTTTGCTATCCATCTTCGGACCCCACGGAAAGGGGGTGCATACCTGGGCATTGGTTTTCTTTTCACCTTCTCGAGTGCTTTAGGGGGTGGAAAAAGTTTTAACCTAAATTCGATTGAAAATTGATTGGTTCGATGTTTTCCCCTTTTTATGAATTTACCATTAACTTGTGCTTGTTATCTTTCGGGCGATTTATCTTGTATGTGTGCGAGTGTCATATCGGAGGTGTTTAGCAACAAATGAAACCCTTTTTTGTCCGAAGTCAAGGAAAATGTCAATGTTTAGGTTTTGGACACTTTTTATATTTTTTTCTTTGCTATAAATGAAATTGGAAAAAATAACACCTTAACAAGATCCGTTTTTTTAAGCTCGGTATTATTTTGTCTTATTTCGACATGATTTTATTCTGCAACTAGGAAAGATGGCAATTAGACGACTGCTTCTGTATTTTTTTTTTTTTTTTTTCGCAGAAAAGTTGAACTAACTGAATAAAAACTTCGTTACAGACGTAAATTCGTTAAAACAAATAAAAAAGTAATACTGCTCAGGAAACGTAGAAGGAAATTGAAGCTATACTACGTTATGGCAATAAATTTGCTGTATACTGCACGGTTTCTCTATTGACGGGCGAAGTTATGTGGACGGAGTATCTAAAGGTTGTAATTTTTTAACTGGGCAATATTATTTTAACTCTATTATTGATTAAATAACTTGCTCTACAAAAATTCGGGACAAGGCATCGAAAACCAAAATAGATTACGAAAGTAGACTTCCTATATTCAATTCAAAGTCAATTATTATTTTTATGCAATAATAAAAGGAGAAAAAAAATCACACACATTTGCTAAGTTAATTTTTCTCCATCAATTCTATTACTTTTCGATTGATCGTTAATTTTAAACTTTGAAAAAGGGAAGTGCAAAGCCTCTTTAATTTTGAAAGTGAGGGGGTAGTTGATCCCTTACCTCCAATTTAAGCCGTCAATAGGAGGGAGTGTATTACGTTGAAGAAAACTCCCCGTTATCTCTTGCGAAATATTAGATAGCTTCTTTATAAAAAAAAAAAAAAAAAAAAAGAATTTGAAGAAAGAAAAAGAAATGTAGGGCCTTTTGCAATGTTTTTTATCAAGCTCCTAGCTAACTTAAAAACACGAAGTTTTAGATTTAAAGTGGTTTCGTAACATGTTTTTCAACTTAATTCTGTATAGATGGAATGATTTCAAATTTGCTTGTAGATTTTCAGGGACTCCCATACCCCACCAATAGCGATGTCGGGTCAGTTAAAACGCTATGGAACAGTGCCAAAGAACGAAAGGCCCCCAAAAAGACACTGTACAGTACACTTTAAAACGCTCTTCTAAAAATTTCAATAACGCAATCTGCGCCTTGTGAGGTCCACGGGTTGGCCC
Organism: Uloborus plumipes; assembly: GCA_038373865.1. NCBI lineage: Eukaryota > Metazoa > Arthropoda > Arachnida > Araneae > Uloboridae > Uloborus > Uloborus plumipes. The sequence goes on along the minus strand of JAXGGA010001610.1, from coordinate 35,826 downwards.
TATTCGTTAGGCTTCGAAGATCGAGGCTGAATGTATTGGGTCCTGGTCCTCCATGTATACAAATAGTGTCTCGGGCACGGTAAATTTACCTGTCGCAGTCACAAAATGCTGCAAGTTTTCTTAATAAATTATTCTATTGTTCATAGTGTTAAACGAGCGTCAAGAGATAAGAGAGATATATTTCGCAAAGGGTACGTTCAATTGAGGTTCAAAACCTGACGGGGAGCTTTTGTACTCAGTTGTAAATTTATCGGACTAACTGATTTCTGGAAGAAGAAAAGACCTTGAAACGTGTGCATAACTAAAAAATTGAAATTTAGGATTTTGAAGTTTTTGAAAAATAGATTAAAAAGTCATTCTCACAGCTTCAAATTTCGACGCCAATCCTTTCTCGTACCACTACTTCCATTGCAAACTGAAATTTCACTCCCATTACACCAAAAGACGAACAGCTTCTTCATTTATTAAGTAGTACCAATTTTTGAGAAATTAAAAGTGACACTAAATAAAAAAACCAATAGAACTTCATCATTCTCTTGCTTGTTGAAGCTTTGAAATTGGCAGATCTACACGATTTAAAAATCAATTTCAGTTCCTCATTCACTTCTTAGTATTGAAATGTCATTGAGTTACCGTCAGCTTCTGAAACCTAAAAATTGTTAGAAAAACACAATTTAGAAAGCATTAAAAGTTCCTCATTTCCTTCACGGTCAGAATCAATATTAGAATATTTCACATTAAATTAAACGATTCGTGCTAAGAAAGAAAACATTTTCCTCATTTGAGGGAAGTACCGAAAATTTCAAATCGGCATATTCCCTTTAATATGCGTGTGATTGAAATTCTATTGTCATCTAGTAACGATGTGTCATTTCCAGTTTTCTTGATTATTTTGAGCAGTAATAGAATTAACTGCGTACTTTCGTTTTGACGTATCAAGTACCTTGCAACTGAATTTAAGTAATACGCAATTATCCCTTCTATTGATGCAATAGAAACTCGACTGTTCGAACTGTCTTACAGGACCGACTAGTTTAGCAAGATCGAAATTTTTGCATCAGCAAGAATGTTTAGTTTTCCCAAAATTAACCACAATCGGATATTTTAACTCACAAAAACTCACTCTTACTTCTTTTCGAACAGTTTGGCTGATGTTACATATTTTTGTATTGATAGCATTGTCCGCTTTAATGTAACACAATTGCGGGGTACTGAAAACTTTTCTTCTTCACCAAAGTCGCCATATTGGCATGCAAGGGCCAGTAGTATAAGTTGGGCCAGTAGTTCAAAATAAGTTTATGTTCTTCCCTTCAAGCTTTTTGCTATTGATTTTCCAAAGATTTAAACTTTTTCCTTTGAATATTATTTACTCGACAGAAATAAATTTAGTAAATATTCTCAAACACTTTACTTTTGTTTCACATACAGTTCTCTACTTAAGAGCCATGTTTTTTTTAAGAATCAGGCAGTCAAAAAACTTGACATTTTTGATTTTGCTGAAATTTTCAGAATATGGTCTTTATTTAAAATTATTAAATACGTGTTTTTTAATTTTTGCAAAAATTTTTTTTCTTTCCGTTTTGAGAGGTCAAAGTTGGACTTTGCTCTTTTTTTCAATAAAAGCATGTCAACTTAGATAAGCCAATAATTTTTGCTTTAATAGTGAACCGTGGAACTGACAATTATTTTGTGTTCTACTATACCCCCACTAACTGTAAGTACATAAATATTTGTGGACAACTCTTGGCGCAAAGGTCAAAGGTCACTCAAAGTTGTACGAAAAAGTTTTTTAATGCAACTTTGACCGACCAAATCTTCTTGTGGCAACAGTGAACCACTGTATTGTATATATCAGTAAATACTCACTAAAGGGTAGTATCCGAAAACATAAAGATATTTGTGGTTGATATTTTGCTCACTGAAATATTTGACTCTGAAATTGCAGAAATTACAAAATCACATGACTTTGAGGGTCATTTTCTTCTTGCACCATGAGTGACCAGACCAGATATAAAACTTGCTGGAGTAGAAGCCTTTCTTGTCCCAGAAACACAATCAGTTAACAAACCTATGGCTACTCTTTCAGTTTTTGTATAATTCAGTTCTAAACTTTGCAAAATGAGTGTTTTTTGGCCTAAGAGGAAAAAGGCCAATTACCTGTTTTAAAGCATGTAATGCTATTATTTGTAGCATTATTATATTACAAAATCCTAACTAGCTGAAATGGCATCTAAAGATGGTTATACAGTTGAAACCAAACTGAAAATGAATTCCCGAAAATACTCATAATACGTCAAAAACTAAATTTTTTATTTGTCCAGGAGACTTTTTTTTTTTACATCTCTTTATTCCGTTCGGCTCCAGTTTACAATGCTTATTATGTCTTTGATCCATTTCAAAATATTCTTTTAGCATTATAAACTTGATATAACAGGATACATTACTTTATATCAGACTTAAGATACATTGTTTTCCTGTTTTACAGCAACTAGAGCAACAAGAAGTGCATAAATTGCTTACCATGTTGGAGCCAAACGGAATAAAGATATGTAAAAAAACCGTCGCCTGGACAAATAAAAAACATAGTTTGTGACGAATGCTGAGTATTTTAGGGAATTCCTTTTAAGTTTGGTTTCAACTGTATAACCATCTTTAGATGCGATTTCAGCTAGTTAGGATTTTGTGATATAATAGTGCTATAAATAATAGAATTACATACTTTAAAACAGGTCATTGACCTTTTTTCTATAACGCCGAAAACACTCATTTTGCAAAGTTTAGAGCCGAATTATGTAAAAACTGAAGAAGTAGAAATAGGTTTGTTAACTAATTGTGTTTCTGGGACAAGAAAAGCTTCTACTCCAGCTAGTTTTATATCTGGCCACTCATGGTGCAAGAAGATAATGACCCTCAAAGTCATGTGATTTTGCGATTTCTGCAATTTCAGAGTCAAATATTTCAATGAGCAAAATATCAACCACACATATCTTTATGTTTTCGGATACTAACCTTTAGTGAGTATTTACTGATATATACACTACAGTGATTCACTGTTGCCACAAGAAGATTTGGTCGGTCAAAGTTGCATTAAAAAACTATTTTTCGTACAACTTTGAGTGACCTTTGACCTCCGCGCCAAGAGTCGTCCACAAATATTTATGTACTTACAGTTAGTGGGGGTATAGTAGAACACAAAATAATTGTCAGTTCCACGGTTCACTCCTAAAGCAAAAAGTATTGCCTTATCTAAGTAGACATGCTTTTATTGAAAAAAAGAGGAAAATCCAACTTTGACCTCTCAAAACGGAAAGAAAGAAAAATTTTGCAAAAATTAAAAAACACGTACTTAATAATTTTAAATAAAGACCATATTCTGAAAATTTCAGCAAAATAAAAAATATCAAGTTTTTTGACTGCCTGATTCTTAAAAAAAACGGCTCTTAAAGCTAAACGCTTTTCGACAGTACTCTAACGAATGAATAGAATAGCTTTAGAATTATAAGATGAGGCAAAACAGTGCACTGTAATCTAAGTCAAAGTTGTTGCATACCCTAGCAGCACAATCTCATCGGCCAATGATCGGCCATTCATCGAAATCCGATGAAATTCTCATCGGCCGATGACCGGATTCCGATGAGTTCTCATCGGGAATTGCTCCAATATGTCTCATTGACCAAACAGAATTCGAGCAGCAAAATCCGATGAGTTTTGCTCGAAATACGATGAGAGTTGGAGCAATATACGAGCAGTGTAGCTCCGTGGCGATGAATTTTGGATTAAAATACGATGAGAGTTGGATCAATATACGAGCAGTTTAGTTCCATGCCGATGAATTTTGGATCATTTTCTTTTTTTTTTTCAAATGGGACTGCAGTAGAGGCACAACCTTTTGCAGACGTAGTGCGACCCCAACCAGGTGCGACTGGCAAACTCTAGGATCGAACCCGGGTTATCGGCGCAGAAAGCCAACGCTCTACCACCACGCCACCAAGTCTGCAATTAATGAGACCAACACTAGGGTGGGCCGAAAAAACACTTTTTTTTTTATTTCGAATTTGTAATAGCGCGGAAAAGTTGCGAATTATGAAGACAAAAAGAAGGAAAAAAAATTATCGAAATCGGTTGATTTCTTCCGATCGCGCATAAGCCCTAAAGTTTGACAAAAAATGAAAAAACTTCATTTTCGCGATTTTTTTAAAAATTTTTGAATTTGATGTTTTCGAAATGTAATAGTGCGGAAAAGTAGCTAATTGTAAGGACAAAAAGAAGGAAAAAAAATTAACGAAATTCATTGATATCTTCCGATAGCGCATAAGGCCTAAAATTTGACAAAGTATGAAAAAACTTCATTTTTGCGATTTTTTTTTGAAAAAATTTCGAATGAAATGTTTCCATAATTTTTTCGCGCGGAAAAGTTTATAATTATGAAGACAAAAAGAGGGATAAAAAGGAGGAAAAAAAAAATGTATCGAAATCGATTAATATCTTCCGGTCGTGCCTAGGGCCTAAACTTTGACAAAATATGAAAAAACATCATTTTTGCGATTTTGTGTTTAATTTTTTGAATTAGATGTTTTCGTAATGCAATACTTGTAACGTTTGCTAATATAGCCTTAAAACATTGTGTTTTGATTTTGTTTTGGTCAGTTAATATCTTCCGGTTGCGCATTAACCCCAAAATTACCCAAAATAAATAATTAAAAAAAGTTACATTTTTTCACGTTTTTGGTTTTTTATGAATATTTTTTTGTGAAACAACCATATTATTTTTTGAGACAGACTGACAATAATATAGAACAACAAACTACCACAGGTTCAGTCGATATTGTTCAGTTGCGAAAAGCCTTAGAAACTCTCATGCGTAGACGTCCGGCAGCAATCCAGGCAACGTCGCTCGCCTGGCAACGGCTCTCTTCCACTCCATCGCCGCCTTCCTAGGACTAAGTCAGCTGTCTACCTATATTGTTTTTTCAGTCTACGTTTCTATGTAGTAATCGCAATGTACTATTATTTAGTTCAATCTAGCTGTTTTCATTTTGAAATTCTTACAGTCTTCTGTAATGATGTAGTTTTCTGCTCTGTGTGAACTCGGTGATTTAACGAAAAAGTTATACAATGGACGGGCCAAATAACAAGACGAATACTCTAATAACAAGACCAATATTTGGCTGCCCCACTTTTGGTACTCCAAAAGAACTGCCATCAAACAAGCCGTCCACTGGCAAGGACATCATTAGGTGCCGTACTCAAGGAAGGTTAAATTTGGGACTAGAAATTAATAATGGTGTCTTCACCAGTAGGCAGTTAGGTTGATGGCAGTTCTTTGGAGTGCCAAAAGTGGCGCAGCCAAATATTTGTCTTGTTATTACATAACTTTTTGTTAAATCACAGAGTCCACACACAGCAGGAAACTACATCATTACAGAAGACTACAAGATTTTCAAAATCAAAACAGCTAGAATTGAACTAAATAATAGTACACTGCGATTACTACATAGAAGTGCAGACTGAAAAAACAATATAGGCAGACAGCTGACATGGTCCTAGGTAGGCGGCGATGGAGTGGAAAAAAGCCGTAGCCAGGCAAGCGACGTTGCCTGGATTGCTGCCCGACGTCTGCGCATGAGAGTTTCTAAGGCTTTTCGCAACTGGATAACATCGACTGAACCTGTGATAGTTTATTTTTCTATATTATTGTCAGTCTGTCTCAAAAAATACTACGGTTGTTTCACAAAAAATTATTCATCAAAAACCAAAAACGCGTAAAAATGTAACTTTTAATTATTATTTTGGGTAATTTTGGGGTTAATGCGCAACCGGAAGATATTAACTGACCAAAACAAAATCAAAGCACAATGGTTTAAGGCTATATTAGTAAACGTTACAAACTATTGCCTTACGAAAACATCTAATTCAAAAAATTAAACAAAAAATCGCAAAAATTATGTTTTTTTTTCATATTTTGTCAAAGTTTAGGCCCTAGGCACGACTGGAAGATATTAATCGATTTCGATAATTTTTTTTCCTCTTTTTTATCCCTATTTTTGTCTTCATAATTATAAACTTTTCCGCGCGAAAAAATTATGAAAACATTTCATTCAAAATTTTTTTGCAAAAAGGAAGTTTTTTTCATATTTTGTCAAATTTTAGGCCTTATGCGCGATCGGAAGATATCAATGGATTTCGAAATTTTTTTTTCCTTCTTTTTGTCCTTACAATTAGCTATTTTTCCGCACTATTACATTTCGAAAACATCAAATGCAAAAATTTAAAAAAAAATCTCGAAAATGAAGTTTTTTCATTTTTTGTCAAACTTTAGGGCTTATGCGCGATCGGAAGATATCAACCGATTTCGATAATTTTTTTTCCTTCTTTTTGTCTTCATAATTCGCAACTTTTCCGCGCTATTACAAATTCGAAATAAAAAAAAGTGTTTTTTCGGCCCACCCTAACCAACACTGCATATTTAATAAAAATTTGAGATTGGGAAAATTTTCATCAGAAAATTTGATCCTTACGACCTCTTTCCGATGAAATCTGTAGCTTGGCATTTAGCATTTAGCACCCCCGTACCTTCCAATTTTCTGTAGCTTGGCATATTTTCATCGGGAAATTTGATCGGAAGGATATAGTTTTCCAATGAAATATAGCTCGGCTAATTTTCATCGGAAAACTTGATCGGAAGGATATCGTTTTCCGATGGAATATAGCTCGGCATATTTTCATCGGGAAATTTGATCGGAAGGATATTGTTTTCCAATGGAATATAGCTCGGCTTATTTTCATCGGGAAAGTCGATCGGAAGGATATCACTTTCCGATGAAAAGTAGCTCATCGAAAACCGTGTTCGGACACTGATCAGAACGATGTCATTGTGCGTTACGGGATCAGTTTACGAGGAGTTGGATGATCGGCCGAGCAAAATCCGATGAGTTGATGCTACTTGGGTAGTGCACCGCAGCATTGTTGGCACCGGCCATCTTGTCTAGAGGTCACAGAATTCTGACTACGGATGGGAAGGCTCTGGGTTGGAATCCTGACATGGATGAGGGAACATGTCCCAGTGCTCTGGACTGTTGGTGGGTTGGTCTTGTTGACCATTTTTCTCTTTATGCACTAACAAAGAGGCTTGCATTGGATAGCCTAGAAACAAATGTTTGCAGAGTTTTTATCTCTTTCTAAATATTTTTATTGTACTCTAATACATGTTGTTTCATTTCATTTAACCATAAAAGTGGTTGAGAGAAAAAGTCGTGTAAGTTTACAAAACGAAGTTTTGAGCAATTGATGGTAGCTTTTTCTGCACGAAATAGTACTGCTGTTCCGTTTTATGATTGATGCTTTTGGCAAATGGTTGAACTTGTACCTACGTAACTTTCGCATGGACTAGAATGAGATCAAAACTAATTTCTGATTATTTAAATACAACAAATTATTCTTAAAATGACTTACACCGCTTTTGCTCTCAATAGCTCATTTAAAATGAGCTAAGAGAATATATGATAATATACGATGTAGTATATGCTTCAAAGAATTTCAGTCAAGCAGTTGTAGTGAAAGTGTTATTGGGAAGCGTGCATAACGATGATACTACGTGCAAAACTTATAAGAAATACTATTTGACTACATGCGTGACCATGCAAGCGTGAAATTTCTTAGATTTGAAGACGAACTTTTCTTAAAGGAAGTGAAAGTAACGCTATCAATATCAATAATACAAGACTAACTTTCAATCATCAAAAGAGTTAAACAGTTGCTTTTCTACCTCAGAGGAGGTACAGATGCCTTGATTCGAAACAAATAATTGCACATTTCGCTGATGACCCTTGCTCTTGACATAAGAAAGGACATTGAATCTAGATAAACTTCAATGTTTGAAAAGGAGGCACAATAATTTGCTGTCAATTAACTTTCGTCAGCTTGAGGGCACTGCCTTTAATATCAGAACATTCATTGATTGCCTAGAAATGTGTTTTGTTGGCTGCTTGTTGTACTAAATTTGAAATGAGAAAAGAATAAAGCTTAATTAAAAATGTGCTGAAAGGAGGCGACAACAAATTTGACCATGGAATAATTGGAAATGGTTTTGAAATATGAAGGTTTCAATTGAATTGCATTAGTCAAATAAAAAAATGTTATTCTTATTTTAAGTAACAATGCACAGTGTGCTTTGTAACATGTTTTCGACAGTTTGATTTTGTTTTTTGTTTTAAATTTAGTTTATAAGCAAAATATTTTTATTTGAAATTCAATAAAAAATAGAACTACTTTTTTCATAGTTTATACTTTGGTGTTGCGTTTATAGATCTTAGAAAAAAAAAACAAACAAAAAAAAAAAACTGTGCAGTAAAGTTGCCGTTAGTCTGTTAAAGAACAGCCCTCATACAGTATGTATTTTTACAAAATCAAGTATCAATATTGGTTAGATTTTTACCTTAATCAATGTACAATTAACTTTCTATTTACATTCTTCAAAAATAGAGCGTTTGTGTTTTTACACCCTTTTAAACGTGGATTTTTTCATATCAGTGCTTTGTAACATCTATTCCACTGAAAAGAGGTAGCAATGTAGAGAGCTACTATAATACAAGAGCAGAAAAAATAAGACAACTCGAGCAAAAATGTAATCCTAGCAAAATTATAAAAAGGAACTGCGAAAGCACTGATTGTGGTGGAATTACAGAAAAAAGAAAAACCCGAAAATTTTAAAAGTTATTTTCTTAAATAAGCTAATATATTTATCCAGTAATCCAGTTGCGCACAATCTACGGTCGTGGGTTACTTCCGGACAGCGAAGCGAAAACATCTGGCCCGTTGTTTTATTCAATATTAAAAATCAAATAGCTAAAGAAGTGACGTCACGAAATTAGACCCAAATATTCAAAAATTGGTTTCTAAAAAACACGCACAAGCATACAGTAATGATAACAACATTTTCTGGTTTGTGATTTTCTTTCCTGTTCTATATTTTTCCATGTTATTTAGAAAATAATTTAACATTTTGAAATTTTACACGTGTTCTTGCCAGCGAGAATAATTCTAATATGAGGTGCTGCCCTCGGCCAGAAAGAGGATGGGCACCACCCCCTGCAGTAGACGCTTCACGCACACACACACACACACACACACACACACACAATTGTTTTTTGTTTACATTATTCACGTAGGAATATTTAATCTTCTCGCTAGCTCGCTGCTCAAAGAGATACACTAAGAGACATTTTCGTTTTATAACTTTACGGCATATAGAGCAATGAACGTGCGTCTTCAGCTATTCTTATTCGTTTTATAGCTTTACGCCATATAGTGCTCCGAATGTGCGTCTTCAGCTATTTTTCCCCTTCTCTTAACCGACTTTTAGTTACCCTTTAAATTTTTTTAACATCGGTAGAGAGCAATCTGCATATCCGCTGTAAGTATCTGAGTCGTAAGCTCTCAGATACAAACTGCATTCGATTTTCTATCTATTTTACTGTTTTAGGCGTAAATATTACACGTTTTTTAGGGATAACTAATTGAAAATTATAAAAACGGCTCCCAACCACAACAAAAATTTCTTTTAAAGCATAGAAAATTAAACGTAACAAAAACTTACATATGAAACAACGTAAATAAAATGCAAATTGGCAAGAAAATACAGCATACAGCTATTTCAATGTTACAATGGAGCCACTTCATCAGTGCAAAAAGCTCACCACACAGCAAGAAAGTCGTGAACTTATTATTTATTGAATCATTTACGTATTCATTCATTGATTAATTCATTTACATTCTTTCATTTATGCATTCACTTATTTATTCTTCCATTCTTTTATTTATTTAATCATTCATTGTTTTACTCACTTATATGCTTACTAATATATTAATCTATTCATTTCATTGTACATTCATTTATTTTATAACTATTCTTTCATCTCTGCATTGATTCATTTGAAGAAAATCATTTTTAACAATCAAGCAGAAAATATTTCATTTGTAAGATAGTTAAATTATCAATTTCATTTGAAAGTACAAATTTACTGCCAAAAATGAAAAAGAATGCTTCAATGCAAGGTTCAGTTTGAAATACATTATTTCTTTGTAAACTATGTTTTTCAATGCGAATTTCCACTTAGCTCATTTTGAAAAATGTAAGTATCTCTTTTTGCTCCACATTCTCTTACTAAGCATGTAATCATGACTTCTTCGACCATATTTGAAGGCTTTAGAAAACTTGATGCAAAGGCAGCATTAAACACAAATCAGCAATTGAGGAGGACATTTTCAAAAATATTTGGTTCTGATGAGGAAGCAGCAGTGTATTGTGACAAAAACATGCTTTAGGTTTTATATGAATTCATTCAAGGTTTTTCTCTCTTTCAGAGATGAATGACTTTTGAATCACTCTCAGCTTCAGAAGTCAAAAGTGAGACATTTAATAGAGGGTATGTGTCAATTTGAATTCACGCGACTGCAAAATAGAACAATTTTGCAACACGTGGTGTTTTGAAAATAAAAGTAATGGCTATATAAAACTCTTCATTTATCCTCAATCGAAGGTTAAAATGACATTTTACTGACGATTCGCGTACATTTTTCTCGTTATAAGGAACTTATTTGCTTAAAAACTAGTTATCTAAAAAGTGCTAATGCATTTTTTGAAATTATTTTTATTCATTTATTTATGATTATTTTTTTTCGTTGGTGTTACTTTTAATGATATCCTTTGACAAACTGATTTTCTTACAGTGCAGAACACCGAATTTCAGTGTCATTGTTTAGAAATTTAATCATGCTTGCAAAAGATAACTTTAGATGTTAAAATAAGTGAGGAACTTTGTTATAAATTAGTAACTTATTTTTAAAAAAAACAACTAATTAAAGTTTGGAAAATGTTACTGGTCTTATCTTTTGCGATTTTGTTTTAGTAGGTATTTGCGACAGTGTTGTGCTTAATTAAAACGACTTGTTATCGATTATAGCTTTAAAAAATCAGTAAACTAAAATTGAGAGTACTCCCCTTTGCAAAAGAAACAGATGAGATCAGAAATAGGGCTGTTACCTTTTCAAAATAAGTGACTCAGAAACCAGATCTTCTTAAAAAGTTAACAATTTATACCAGCTTTAAGATTAAAAGTAATGTAATAAGTGAATTTCGATAAATAATCAAAAAATAATAAATAAATAAATAAATAAAAATAAATAAAAATATGGACTATCATTATTATTTATATAAATGAATCTAGACTATAATTAGTATTCTTGCAGCTACAGAGAGAGTAATTAAATTTCATTTTCTGTAGTCAATGGAGCATTTCACTTCGAAAAGGTGAAAGAAAATAATACCATTAACTTTTTACGAGAAAAGTTAAACTTTTCTGAAATATTATTCTAATGGGCTTCAGAATGAACTTCAGACGTAGTAGATTCGTGCGGAAAAGGTGTTTTTTTTTTTAAATATTATAAGATAATTTAGGGAACATTTAAAAAATATTGTAGAGAAATTCAAAACATTTTATTTAAAAATCATTACCTCAAGAAATAAAATAATAATGATACCAAAATTGGAAAATATTTTGAGCGTATCTTTTCCTTTTGGGTTACATGAAATATACTGGACGAAATGAGACTCAAAACGTTTTCTTCTTTAAGCGAAATGAATAGCTTGCAAATGATTTTTGAGACAAGTGATTATAAAATATCAACTTATATTTTCATTGTATTAATGTCTTAATTCGATTTATTTGCAATGATTACAGAACTAAAATAATGCTTTTATGAAATAAGGGCTGTTTTCAGTTTTATCTGTTAAATAAAGTCTTTGTTAACAGAAAGACACTGAAGTCTGTTTCCAAAGAACGGACTGTGCAACTTTAGATACGTTCAACTGATTTCATAAAGCACAAATTATAAATTACTCTGTAATCGTCAAGTAAATTATATTAGCTAAAAAATAATAATTTCCTCCTGAAGCATCACAGCGGTTTAACTATATTCAAATTCTTCCTCGAACTGCTAATGTTCTTGAATTCAAAACTTGGAAATACGTATATCTCCAGTAGTTTCTAATGAGTCATTTTACTCATTTCTTTCGAATTTCTTTCAGAAATACGAGCTATCAATTCTATAGAATTTCTGCAAGATTTTCTTTTAAAGCTTAGGTACATTAAAAAGAAATTTTAATATAAATGACAACAGCTAAAACCAAATGTTATTTAAGGAATATCTATGTTTCTATAGAAAAATAGTACATTCTGTTTCTATAGGAAATAGCATAATATATTTCCATAAACTATAGTTTATTAGCATTCGACAAGGAGAAATCATTTGCTAAGAGTCATGAAACTGATGTTATTAAAATCGATTTAATATAACAAGAAATGGCGATTTCCAGTTTAGTGTTTATATTCGTACCATCAAATATAGGCATTAAAATTCCTCGGACATGAAATCTTTACGTTAACTTTTCTGCTTAATGTAATCTAACAATCCTTCCTGAAGTTTATTTTATTTTTCTATTTGTTTATGTCACAAAAAAAAATTGTTTCCTGGAAAATGTAAATGTTTCCACACTAGAATTTCAAAGATCTACTGCATTTAGGAGTGCACGGATGGTTTAGGGGGACAAACAACTCCAGAGATTTTAACATTATTGCCAATTCTAATGCAGTCCATACCATATGCAGTATTAGGATTGTTTTGATGAAAAAAAAAAATCCTCCAGAAGGTAATTCTGGCCGCATTGCGGGCTGCAGGTGAATAAATAGAGCATCTCTAAGTTATTATCGATCATTTTAATCACGCTTTTTATTTTCCGTTTCCGTACAATGAAATATCAAAAGAAAATCCAACGCTGCTTTAGATTTAAGATCACTGCAGATAATACAATATATTTTTTCAAAACACTCTTTTTCTTCTTGCTTTTTGGCCAATGAATAGAGCGAGCCCGATTTTTGCCCATCTAAATATGCTGCAGTTGGTGGAATAACTTTAAATTCTCCTACCATAAAAAAAAAAAAAGATTTCGATTCATATTTTAAGAACTCCATATGATGTAAATAACAATTAGTAAGTTTAATTTTCATTTACTATTTTCATTTAGAATAAGGTAAACTTAACATAAATCTTGAGTCAAAATGAAAGCAAACTTTTTAAAAGCAACCTTTTTAATATCTGCCTCATTTAAATGATTTTTTTTCCTGTAATATCCCTCCAACTTCCCAGTGAAAAGAACGTATGAAAAATTAGGGCTTATCCCAAGGGCAAAAAATATGTTTGAACTCTTTCTTTTTAAAATTTTTTGTGCACGGCTCTGCTTTGTATGTTAAATGAAAAGGTCATTTTTCATGGAATTGGTTATATCTCATTTCCGAATCTTCTCCTTATTATTATATTGTTTCTATAAGCGAAATTTAACAAGGATACATGGTTGAACCTTTGTTTTAAGATTATTTATAGTGTAGCTGTTCTTTAAACAAGTGAGAACTGATACAAGTTTCATTTGATTTGAATGAATAGTGAAAGGACGCCTGCTGCATGCCTTGGAGCATTTAACTTTTGGGGAAGGGGGAAAGAAAGAAAAATCACCTGAATGGGATAAGGGGACCCCGTCAATAGCCTGTCTACCAATACGGTACCTGCCTGAGCAATTCTTTTCAGGGGAGGGAGATAAACACCTGTCATGGTCTTGACCATTATCAGTGCTGAACATTTCTGAAAAGAAAAGTAATTTTTCCAGAACTTTCCGTTTGTAAATAGAAGGGTCGGGAGTGTCGCCAGTACCTTCTAGAAAAATACCTGCGGGATTATATTCAAGACATAGCCAGATTGGTATTGCTCCATATGCGGCTCAACCAGTGGGTCAAAGGGGGCGACTGCGTCCCCTTACTTCCAAAAGAAAAGAAGCCTTGCCCCTTCACGTTTTAGAGTAAAAAAATAATGATAAATTAAAAAATGTTGGTTTACTCAGTGGATTGATTTAGTTCACGAAAATAAAAGCTAACTAAAAAAAAGGGTATTTTTTCATGTCATTTCATAAAAATGGAACTTTGAATCGAAAGGGGGATGTCAAAGGTAATCATCGGTTTTTATTTTTGGATCCGTATTCGGCATTTTTTTTTTTTTTTGCAGGTAATTTAATCATCAATGTTTAAGTCCTACATTATAGCCAATTTTTTACAAAAAAAAAAAAAAAGCTTCGGAAGTATATATACCCCTTTCCCCTTTTTGATGTATCAACTGCCTATGCATTGGCTAGTTGAATTGCCTTTATCTGTACAATTTCATGACATAGCCAATATGCTACGGCATTTGCAGTATAGAAACTAAAGTTGAGAAAAACTCAAACGGGTTCAGAGCATCTGAGCATTAGAATGCAAATTAAAACTGAAAAGCGTTTTTTTGCTAGCAATACACAAAAAGTCATGTTTTTAGGAAGCGCTTTTATGCACTTCGAAAGACATTTCTGAATCCTTTTGAACGTAAAGATAAAATATAGTGAATTTCAAGGGAAATATAGAAATAAAAACTAGCTACAAGACCGCATGCATCCAGTAGAAAATGCTATTTTAATGGAGGGAGGGGGATCTTTCGCATTCTACTGAAGTGATAGCAGATTTCTTTTTGTATAATTTCGGTGCACTGGTTTCATTTTTCTTTCTTAGACTTCATGCAAGAAAACAATAATAACATTAATTGTTACCAATTTACATGGATTTTTTCATTTAGGGGAGAGGGGGGCACATGTGAACAAAAATGCCATTTTTGCATTTTTTCATTATTAATTTGAGATATAGAAGAAACAAGTGCTATACATGGTAAATCAAACATTTGCCAATAATTTCATGCAGTTACCCATCTTCTTCAACAGTGAATTCCAGCGAAAAAATAAGTTAAAAATATGTTAAATTTTGTTTACATCTGCCCCAGTAGGGGGGCAGTTGTAAACACACTTGGGGCACAAGTAAACACGGATACATAAATGGAAATAAAATACACCTAAGCATATTTTCAAGTATACTCCTTATTACACATTAACAAACACTTACAATGGAAATATCAATGTATTTATTCAACGAACATTGTAGTCTTCAAGTTTTACAGAAAAAGAAACAGAAGATGCAGCTCGACATGTGCCACTGCCACCTAAAACTGAAGGTGGTGGTAATTTTAGCAGAATATCATCCGAGTGTTTACCATCGATGTATCATCTGTTTTTTGGAAACACAAAAGTTTCATTCATAGTGAATTTTTATATTTTTGGTAATGAATTCTACGAGGGAGCAATCTCTTGATGACGTCATGAAACAATGCAAAATCTTTATTTTTCAAAACGTCATACCTCGGTCAATTTTTGTGATGGAAGAGTGATTTTTTTTAGTTTTAAACGTTACAGTGTCAAGAATGTTTTACTAAATATGATTGATAAGACTGGGGGGCTGTATAAAAATTTAAATTTCGTAACTCTTTCAAAATTTGATTTTTTGAAAAACATTGAATATACCCAAAATTCCTTTCTTAATTTGGAGATTTTTTCCTAAATAAACTATATGCTTATCTCTAACGGTTTAGAAATTAGTTATTGGGCCACGATTGGAGTGGACACCCTGTATACTAGGATACAGATTGCCTCCATCTAAAGTTTGGGGGGCTAATTTCTCTAATACGTTTCGATATTATTTATCTTTCTGAAACGTAAAAAAAAAAAAAAAGTGTAGGATTATCATTGTTAATCGGCACAATTTTACACAACTTCTGGAGTAAGTAATGCCGATCTAAAGCTAATTGTTGATAGAAGCTTTCACGATAGCTAGTGTAAAGTTCCTCACTTAGCGTCAAGACTACTTTAAAAAACTGAGGTAGAACTCAAAGAGCATGCGTAAATATAATGTTACTAGTACGTCGCATCTCCAAACTTTTTTAAATGATAACTGAAATCTTTATAAAAACACAATACATTTATTTACAAATATTTACTCTAATTTACATTGAAGCAGGAAGCGATTGCTAACCAACCAGCAATTAATAATCAATCATTACTCAGTTCACTTAAATGTCACCACGTAATAGAAATCAGCATACGTGAACCAATAATTGAATAAACATTACACATTCGCAAAGCGAATATTACGAGAGCGAAGGCTTCAAACAGACAAGCCGAAGCTAAGAACGATTCTATTCAAAAATTAAAACCAAATCGCGATATGCAGTTATATAACTGCTGGTGATCATTCTGTAAATTTCAAGTGATTAACAGAAAAAAAAAACATTCACGAATGCTCCTTTTCCCTCTCTTGAATTTTATTCACGGTTGTTTACATTAAGGGAAAGATATATATATGGCGAATGTTACAATGGGGTTGTCTTTATGCGCGAATTACAATTTTTAGTTATCTCGAAATGACGCCAAAAGTCTTCAAGCTTGGCGATGCCTAGTGATTTCTCGCCAAATGTGGTGCAAAAAGGGAAAACAACTTTGAGGTAGTGTTACAATAGAGCAAACGATAATTTTAAGCAAAGATTAATGAGATTAAAAAACCCACTTTCCAGTGGGCCCGCCCGAAAAAACCGGGAAGAAACTTTCAGGCTGGTCCCGCGTTAGCGATCCCCGTTACTAATAAAAATTGTTATTCAAAAAAAGGAATTAATTGTTAAAAACTGAAAGCAAAACGGGGGAGCGTTGCTCAGATGTAGAGCGCTCAGGGCCGGCCTTAGCAAATGCGGGGCCCGATTGGAGAACTCTGGTGGGGCCCCCTTTGCAAAATGATTACATTTAGTTTGAGGCTCAAATGAATATAACTCTTTTAAAATAAAAACTTTTTGTTTCGCTACTTTTTTACAAGAAAAAATAATAATAATAATAAATCAATAGCTTGCTAAAACAAGCCATTACAGACTAACCTTTCTTTCTATTTTATGCACCTTCCCTGACCCTTTCGTTGATGATGAAAAGAATACTTATATAACCGTTTCATATATCCGAAAAAGCATGTTGTATTTTTGATTATATTTCCAAGAATTAAGTTGTACTAGTGGCAGGCAAACAGTGGGGTATATATGTTTAAATTTTGGAGAGGGCTGATGGGACCAAGCTTAAAATAATAATTTAGAGGATGGCAAGGTGGAGCGCTCTTCTAGACATTTTTTCTCGTTGAATTTTTGAAATGCAATTCTAAACAATCTTCAGTAATGTCAGAGGAATGGGCGAGAAATTCAGGCTCAAATTCAGACTCTCTTTTCGAAATATATATTTTAAAAAGATATTTGAAGACATTTTAGGCAGCGGCCCAAATGAGAGAATATTTTTAAGGGGGGGGGGGTGGCACTTTGAAAAAAGAAACTCCAACTCCCTCATCTCTTTGAGGGCTCTTCCCCGAAAATTTTGGAAATTATAGTCCTGAAAACGCAGTTTTAGATGTTCTCTTAGAGGACCTTGATATTAGATGGAGGTTTCTTACTAGAAATGCTTTGAATAGAATAATAGAGATGTCAAAAGTTTCAGAAAGTTCTCCTACACCATAAATTGAACTAATCGTAGCAAAATACTTTCAGACAGATTAAACATCAGTTAAATATTTACAATTAGGTTTTCATTTTGATATAGTTTTTTTTTTAAAACATTTACTTAAAGGCGAAAATAATTTGTCGGCGCGGGGCCCCTTGCTCCTACATCATAAATTGAGCTAAACGTAGCACCATACTTTCAAACGGATTAAACACCAGGTAAATATTGCCAATTAGCTTCTTATTTTGATATAGTTTTTTGTTAACATTTACCTAAAGGCAAAAATAATTTGTCGGCGCGGTCCCCCTTGCTCCTACAGCATAAATTGAACTAAACTTAGCACCATACTTTCAAACAGATTAAACATGAGTTAATTATTGCCAATTAGCTTTTTATTTTGATATAGTTCTTTTTCTCATTTACCTAAAGGCAAAAATAATTTGTTGGCGCGGGGCCCCTTGCTAGAGCGGGGACCGATTAGGCAAAATCGGTCCAATCGGCCTAAGACCGGCCCTGAGAGCGCTCGCTTAGCATGGAAGATGTACCGGAATCGATAACCGGCGCCTCCCAGTTACGTGATTATAGGAGTGATTTAAGTGCCGAATTCCTTTTTTCACCCACGTGTGTTTTTCGGTGTTTTATTATAATCACACATTCGCCTAAACTAAATAAAATCTTCCTTTATATTATTGGTAAGCTATAAAATCTCCTGTAAAAATTTAGAGAAATAGAAATTTGAAAGCAGCAGAAATTGCTATGCGTACTAATTTCGTTTCAATTTGCCTGAAATTGGAACACAATCGTTTGAACGATTGCTTACTATTAAAATTTGGTAATTAAAAAAACGGAATGAAATTGTTAAAGACTGGGGGCGCAACGCGAACGCAGGGGCATAGCTCAGATGGTAGAGAGCTCGCTTCGCATGCAAGAGGTACCGGGATCGATTAACAGCGCTTCCAAATCATGCTTTGAAGAACATAAGATGACAGCAAAATGTGTTTTTTAATGTAAACATCCTGAAATGGTTTGATGTAAATTAGCAAAAATACGTTTGTCAAACAAATTTGGAAGTAGGTTTTATTTTCACGAAAAATTTACCGAAGATCACATGTCTTTAAAAATGAATATAAATTTGTTTAAACTGAAAATATAGAAATGATATTTTTATAGAACGAATTAACTGTCCTACAAATGCTCATTAGATATTTGCAATGTAACAGATATTCAAACAAGCCTGGAAGTCAGTACAAGATTAGGGGGAGTAGCTCAGATGCTAGAGCGCTCACTTAGCATGCGAGATGTACCGGGATCGATACCAGGGGCCTCCAGTTATGTGAATAAAGGCATCATTAAGGTGCCGAGTTCTATTAGGTTGGTGCGTATGAAATGTCGGATTCTTAAGTGATTGTATAAAACTGCATATCTTTCTTCAAAAGCTGTTTAGTCAATCAAAGTATGCTCCATTCGCTTCAATACACTTCTCCCAACGAGATTTTAAAGCGTAGAGGCCTGTCTTAAAAAATTTTTGGTCTTTAGAATTAATAAACTCTTATGTCGAGTTTTTTAAACTGTCTTCATTTTCATAGTGTTTTCCCCTTAAAAACAGCTCTAAATCCTTGAAAAAATGAAAATCGGTCGGCGAGAGATCCGGTGAATATGGTGGATGCTGCAAAACTTCATATTCCAGTTCGTTCAGTTTCGCAATTGTTTTGTGTGTCGGCAGAATTCATATCGGCAATAAACTCAAAAGAAATAACAAAAGGGAAGACCTTCGAGAAAACCTATTTTGCTGAAATGAGTCTCTGGCAATGGACAATACGACTATGAATGAGGTTATGCCAAAGACAAAAGTATAACGAAAACAGGGAGACAAACGTCCGCATGTAAAGAGAATCCGACATTTCATACGCACCAACCTAATATATTTGACCTTAACGTCCTCGTATGTGTTTCGGTGTTTCATTATGAAAATACACTCGGCTAAACTAAATTAAATCTTCCTTTATGTTCGTAAGAAGCTATAAAACATTAATAGCCCGGTCAAAATAGACGAAAAAAACGCGAAAGTTCGGAAAAATTCGCATAGAGCTGAAAATTGGTACAGACCTTAAGGACATCATTATAAGTGAAATCTCAAAAGTTCTGATGAATCCCGGTGGAGCTAAAAATTTTACTTAAGGTCAAAGGTCAAAAAATGGATTTTTCATATATATCTCTTAAACGGTAATTGGAAGCGACAAAATAGAGGTTACAAAGTTTGAAAAGTATACAATTGTGTGCAAACAAGTGGGGATTCCGAATATGGGTCATGGGGGTCATGTCCTCCCCCCTAAAGCTACCAAAAATCGATAAAAACGGCATTTGGGGAGATACATTTTGAAAAATTCTCCTCAGACCCCTTATTTTTACTCGAATTTGGTACTTTAACAATGCAATTAACATAAGTATTGCTAAAGACATCATTATAAGTGAAGTGTCAAAAGTCCCCATGGATCCCGGTGGAGCTAAAAATTTTATTCAAGGTCAAATGTCAAAATCGATTTTTTTTTCCTTAATATCTTAAACGGTAAGTGTTATTGTAAAAATAGAGGTCACAAAGTTTGAAAATTTATAATTATGCACAAAGAAATGGGTATTCAGTGGGTGGGTCGTGGGGTCAACCCCCCTCACCCCCCAAGTGATAAAATAAAGCCTAAAACTGCAGTTCGGTGACTCAAATTTCGAAAAAATCACCCAATCCCCCTTATTGTCCACGTATTGCACTTTGACGATGAAATTAACATGCAAATAATTAAGGACATCATTATATAAAAAGTTTCCAACAGATCCCAGTGAAACTAAACGTTTTATTTAAGGTTAAAGCTCAAAAATAAATTTTTCAAATATCTCTTGAATGGTAAGTGTCTTAAAAATGGAGGATACAAAGTTTGTAAAGTATACAATTGTGTACAAACAAGCGTGGATTCAAAGGCGGATCCACCCTTGGTATAAAAAAAATTTTCTGAATTCCGCGGGGATTGGAAAATTAATCCTACAAAATGCGTTGTTCTGAAAGCTATTTTAAAAATATTTGATCCACTTGGATTTATTTCGCCGTTTGTCATTAGGATGAAAAAGTTGCTACAAGAAACTTGGCAGAGAGGTATAGGATGGGACGATCACTTGCGTAGTGCTCTAAAATATGAGTGGGAAAGTTGGTGCTCAGAAACCGATCATTTACCTAATTTTGAGATACCCCGTAAGTATTTTCTGCAGGATTTTGAAAATGTTGACATTATAGAACTTCATATTTTTTCTGATGCAAATCCTAAGGCTTATGGCGCTGTTGCCTATTTCCGATGTGTCACAGGTGATAATGAAATTCAGACCAGTCTTGTTAGGGCAAAATGTAGGGTTCCCCCAATAAAGCGTTTGACAATCCCTCGCCTCGAACTAATGGGTGCGGTAATAGCTGCTAGAATGTGTAAACATTTAAAGAATGTATTTAGTTCACCTAACTTAGATGCCCATATTTGGTCAGATTCCACCATTGCGCTACATTGGATAAAAGGTTCACCGCTAAACTGGAAGCCTTTTATGGCAAACAGAGTAGAAGAAATACAGTCTGTGACAAGCCCCAGAATTTGGAACTTTATTCCAGGCAAAAATAATCCTGGAGGTTTGTTGACCAGAGGGGAAAATTTAGGCAAACTTGTTGAAAATGCTTTATGGTTTAAAGTTCCCGATTGGCTATCAATGCAGAAAGACATATGGCCGAAGCAGGATAGCATTCCCTATAATGATGATTATTTGAAAGAAGGAAAGTCTTATTTGAGTTCTACTCAGTTTTCCTGTAATGTTAAATTACTTCCAGAACCATTGGTGGAATTGAAAAAAATTAGTAACCTTAATCGTATATACAACATCACCGCGTGGATTTTCAGATTCTTGAATAATGTTAATAAGAAAAAGACTAAAATATCAGGTGAACTTACTACTGAAGAAATTTATAAAGCAGAAATGTATTGGTTAAAACAAACTCAACAAACCGCGTTTAAGTCTGAAATTGAAGCATTAAAACGTGCAGAACCTATCAAGAAAGATTCGACATTATACAGTTTAAATCCTAAATTGGATGAAAATGATTCATTATATTTATCAGGAAGACTTCACTTTTCTGACCTGTCTTTAAGGAAAAAAAAAAATCCTTGGATACTCCCAAGCGGGGAATTTTACACTAAACTGCTAATTCTTCAAGCCTATGAAAAGGTTTATCATTTTGGAATAGCCACAACCTTGGCTTATCTTCGGGAAACATATTACATAATTAAAGGAAGAAAATATGTTAAACTGTACTGAAATCGTGCATTATTTGCAGAAGATTTAATGTTAGACCTGGCAAGCAAGGAATTGCTCCTTTACCAAAGGATAGAATAATTGAATCTCCCGCCTTTGAGACCTGTGGTACCGATTTTGCTGGTCCTTTATATGTCAAAACTGAAACAGTTCCTGAAAAGGCTTACATTGTGCTTTTCACCTGTGCAGTTACCAGAGCTGTTCACTTAGAAGTAACGTCTGATCTCAGCACTGAAACCTTTATTTTAGCATTTAAAAGATTTGTTTCCCGAAGAGGACTGTGCAAAGTTGTATAAAGTGACAATGCAAAGGACATTCATCAAAACTGATAGTTTACTAAAGGAAATTTGAACAGTATTTCACTAAAAGTTGTATTGTGTGGAAATTCAGTGTACCTAGAGCCAGCTGGTGGGGTGGATTTTGGGAACGCATGGTGCGTTCCGTAAAGACTCCTTTGAAGAAAGTTCTAGGGCGATCTTGCCTGACTTATGAAGAGATTCAAACCACTCTCATCGAAATAGAAGCTGTTATAAATGGAAGACCTTTAACGTATGTGTATGATGAAATGAAGGAGCCGTTTCCGCTAACCCCTTCTCCCTTTTTGATAGGCAAGCACCTGAATCCCTTACCTGATTTTCTTACTGTTATAGAGCGGAAATCCGTCAAGAAAACTCTCACCAAAATGTTCAGATACAGGGAACAAATTATAAACCACTTTTGGAAACGTTTGCGAATGGAATACTTACTCGAGCTTCGATCTGCTAATCGCACTGTTCCCCTAAATACGCGTACCAAGTTTAAAATTGGAGACGTAGTTATAATCCATGAAGATAAGATTCCTAAGCATATGTGGAAAATTGGTGTTATTAAAGAGCTTTTTTACGGCAGAGATTCAAAAGCAAGAGCCTTTTCTGTTCAGACATCCTCTGGAGTCATAAGGAGACCTATTCAGTTACCCTACAATTTAGAACTGGACATTGACTCAGACTGAATGACTTAGTTAAAAAAAGGGGGGGGGGGAGGAGAGATCCTCGTATAAAATTTGATTTTTATTTGATTTAAAGTTGCTTTTTCTGTTATGCAATGTTTAATTTAGATTATTGTATAATTTTTAGTTCCCAGTGATTATTTTATGATTACCAAGTGTGTAAGTATGATTATAATATGTTTAAAATTTAATTTTTTATGAACATTTTGAATTGTTCATCCCGGGGGAGCGTGTTAAATCTTGCTTTTTTTTGGCCAGCTTGGCGATGAAACTTATCGCCAAGCATTCTGGTAACCCCCCGAGTTAAATATAAAAGAAGTCCTGCATCCACGGTAGTTAGATTTAGATTCTGACATGATTGATGAATAAATGAATATTTTTGATTTGGATTTAGAATTTGCTAAATTTAACAGAAGGCAAGGCGCATAGTACGCAGTCCTCCTGTATGTCGAAGCTCATGGCTTCTGTATTTAAAAAAACAAACAAATAATACTATTTTTTTTATGTAACAAAGTTTTTCTAATGTTTAATGAAGGCCACGTATACAACCTCTTTTAAAACATCATATCATACACTTTGTTCCAATAGACTGTGTTGTCCGAGTGGTTTTTAAAATCAGCTTAAAAATGTTCACTAGGCATCATGTTTTCTCTTTCTTTTCTAAGAACTCCAAAGATAGTGACCCTTTATAACTGTAGTGCATTGAAAGCTGTATTTTCAGCTCAAATAATGACGAATATTTTTTTTTTAAATTCATCGTTAGGTATAACATTGATGCAAAAATTACTGTGTTTGTTTCAATTCGAAATTCCCAATGTTAACCAAAATTCCGAGGTCATTTCCCAAATTTCCCGTTTTTCCCCCGGATTTCAAAAATCGTGTGTTTTTTGCATGTCTATGCGTAGCTCTGATCGTAGAGCACTCGTTTAGTACGCAAGAGGAACCAGGATCGATATCTGGCGATTCCAAATAATAACTGGCAGAATACTCGTTTAAAACAGCAACAGACATCCTTTTTTAAGTGCCAACTTCTTCGAGTGTTTTGATATAAATGAGTAAAAATACATTCGTCGCAACTAACTTAAATGCTTTTTTGTGTTATCGAAAATTTACACTACAAAACACAATTTTGAAAATGAAGACGAATTTGCCCTAACTGTAAATTAAGCAATGTTTACATTTTTCGTTTGAAAAAAGCTATACAACGAATCGAATCGTCAGAGTTTTTTTACTGTAGTCAGTTACATCTATAATAATAAAAGCAAGTGTAATGTGTCTGTTTGTCTGTCTGCCTGTCTGTCCATTTGACCGAGCTCTCCAGCCAAATCTATCGCACGCAGGGACCTGGAATTTTTTACACGTAAGCACAAAGGGGCTGGCCACCAGACCTCGAAGCCCGATTTTCGATTTTTGAATTAGAAAAATTTTAAAAAATCTATATATATAAAAGAAAGTCTTGTTAGTTACACTACTTATAACTCAAGAACGGCTGTACCGATATGGCTAAAAATTGGTGGGTAGGTAGCTTAGAGCCAGGAGACGGACATAGGCTATAATTTATGTGTGTCATTTATGTGTGTCAGTTACATAAATAGAAAAACTGTCTTATTGACTAAGCCTTTTTTGACACCTCCATGGCTGAGCGACAGCTACACGTTCTGGCAGCTACCGGTGCGCAGTAAACAGGTTGTAAGCTAGCGGTGCGTTGAGTGTTATTTGACTTTTTTGTGAAGTAAATTACAAACAAATGCGTTACTTTCCTTGAAATTTATATGTGATAAGTTGTCAGAAACGATTGCTCATTCCTAGGATCCCGATAATCCCAACCGATATGCCGTTTGAATTTAAAAGACTTCAATTTCCTATCCGTCTTGCATTTGTCATGACCTTTAACAAATCACAAGGCCAATCCTTAAAAGTTTGTGGTTTTGAATCTAGAATATCACCGTTTCTCCCATGGTCAATTATATGTGGCATGTTTACGGGTCGGAAGACCATCTGTGTTGTTTCTTTTTGCGCCTGATAATAAAACAAAAAATGTTGTGCATCACAAGGTACTTTAGTGAAGAGCAACCTATGTACTAAAATACAGAAACAATAATGAATGATTAATGTAGGTACTTAATTTTTTTTTGTATTTTCTATCTACGGGGAATGTAGTGGGGGGGGGGGGGGAACCAGTCTACATGTCGTACGCTACTATTCGTGCGCCCCGATTTTCGATTTTTGAATTAGAAATATTAAAAAAAAAAAAATCTATTGTTTTTAGGATTATTTCACGTGACGTCATAGTTTCTCTACGGACAGAATCCGCTGTTTGACGTCATAAATTCGTTTTTCATTTTCGGGAATGGTTTTTACTGTAGCAAATTGGCAACAGTCGTGCAAGTATACGGCGTTTGCTTCATGATTGCGTTGCTACTATTGTGATTTGTTGGTATCATTTATTTTCAACTCATTAAATCGATTTATAACAATTCATCTCTTTTTTGTAGCTATAGTTTGCTGTTTTGATGACACATTAATTTTTTTTTCAGAATTGCATTTTTATATCGCATTTTTTATATTCTTTAAACTTCAGACCAATGATTATAACCACATGACTACGGTTTCCTAGCATGTGCTAATATGAGGTCTGTTCTCATTTAAACTAATTTTTTAACAGATGGCTCATGGTTAGGATATATTGTTTCTTTTTATCGACGGGGAATGTTGTGTGTGTGTGTGGGGGGGGGGGGGAAGAGAGAGAAACAATCTACATGTCCTACACACTACTATTCCTGCGCTATTCACTTATCTGCATTTTCTAAATGCACGGGCAACGCCGGGCGGGTACAGCTAGTTTTAAATACAGAAGAAAGAAGAGTTTCTGACGACAAGGATGGAGGGGAGCGTAGCTCACATCGAAAGCGAAAGGTATCGGGATTGAAAAACGGCGCCTATGGGTAAAAGAAATGTGTTATCAGCAATTTTTACTTATTTTGTATCAATTTGAATGAAATCTGCAGTACTATCGCCTGATAATTGCTTACTACTACAAGTACCGTAAAATGAAGTGATTCGGAACAAAACACCTTGACCATACCAAGAAATTCTTCATAAATATACGGAAGGGTATTTTTGGCAGTTTCATTTTCTCCTTCGTTTTTTTTCTTTTTTTTCGTCAAGTTCACCAATAGGCAAAATTTATGCCTTACAGAAGAAACATCGAACCAAAGTTTTTTCAAACAGCAGAAAGAAATGGTAAGGTTCACCATTTTCTCGGATTTTCTGGCTCGTGTGGCTCGATCGATCATTAGGATTTGTTTAATACTTTCCGGTATAAACCCGAGCTCAGCTCGGGGTGCTGTTTTTGTTGAAGATGACTAAGCCCGTGCTCAGCTCGGGGTCAAGTTTGAACTACTGTAGCTATGAAAATACGGTTTTTTTTCGTTTCCTTTCAATCCTTTTTAAATATTATCTATGAACCTCCCTAATAGCACACTTAGTCTCGGCAATGTTCTGACGACGTCGCAATGTCTCATTCTCGTCACATCACATTGCGCTTTAAAAAGTACGTCTCCACGATGTAACACTCAAACGTCGTTACGATGTATCAGTGTTACGTTCTCTGAAACAGTCCCTTCTTCTATTGAAACGGATCACGCATGCGCAGACTGAAGTTTTTTTTTTTTTTAAACTTCCAGCGAAAGCTGATTAACTGCAACGTACAAATTTATGAAAGTGTGTTGTTCTCTTGTTATACGCTACGATTTGAAAAGTCAACTTATTAGTAAGTTTGTATTGTTTGTGTTATATTCTTTTATTTACTGCAAAATTTTTTAGAAGTGCCTTAAAATTTCTTATTAATTGTTTTTTGGGAAAGGAAATGAATTTTTTTCCATGTCATGCTTGACCGTTCACCACCGCAAACTTAAACCATTTATTTCGATCTCAAACAATTTATTATTTTAAGCTGTGTTGTTTTGTATGTCTGTAAAAAAATGAATTCATGTGGATTGGCTTCGATCTTATACAAAAGTTGTTCAGTTAAATTTGAATGGATTTTAAGTTAATAGAATTGCTGCTGCTGTTATCAAAAATCATTTGGTTAGTAAATAGAAGGTTTTTTTTTTGTTATAAAAGTCATATGAACTTTTAGGAATATACATGAATTTAATTTTCATAACTCGTAATTCTGGGGAGGCCGTTAGTTTTCAAAGACGTTTTCATTTTGCTTCAAAAATCTTGCAATTAAAATTCATTCCAATTTAAATTGCTGGATTTTCTCTACTCTAGTATAATATTAAATTGTATAATTTTCTTGTTTTAAATGTTTATTTTCATTCTAGACTTCTTGCTTGGGACTTAATCTATAAGTTGTATATTGAATTTTATTAATTTCATGAATTTCCTGCTCAGTGTATGATGTAAAGAGTTAATTGCACTCGAATTTGTATTTGTTCAGTTTTCACTATTTAATTATAAAATATCAGCTTTTCTTACTACAGTTTATTCAGCAATGGATGGCGAAAGAGGGTAGTAGTAATATTTATATACTCTCTCTGACGCTGTATCTTTTTCTGTTACTCTCAGCAATCGTCTTGATCCTGTTCGTCATGCTGGATTTTCTCTACTCAGGTATAATATTAAATTGCATAATTTTCTTATTTTAAATGTTTATTTTCATTCTAACTGTTCTTGCTTGTTAATATAGTATTCAATTGAATCATTGTTCTTACAATCGTATAATTTTCTTCTTTTAAATGTTTATTTTCTTCTTAAACTGTTCTTGCTTGGGACTTTGTAAGTTATATATTGAATTTTATTAATTTCATGAATTTCCTGCTCAGTGTATGATGTAAACAACTCGAATTTGTATTTGTTCAGTTCTCACTATTTAATTATAAAATATCAGCTTTTCTTACTACAGTTTATTCAGAAATGGATGGCGAAAGAGGGTAGTAGTAATATTTATATACTCTCTCTGACGCTGTATCTTTTTCTGTTACTCTCAGCAATCGTCTTGATCCTGTTCGTCATGCTGGATTTCCTCTACTCAGGTATAATATTGAATTGCATAATTTTCTTATTTTAAATGTTTATTTTCATTCTAACTGTTCTTACTTGGGAATATAGTATTCAATTGAATCATTGTTCTTACAATCGTATAATTTTCTTCGTTTAAATGTTTATTTTCTTCTTAAACTGTTCTTGCTTTGGACTTTATAAGTTATATATTGAATTTTATTAATTTCATGAATTTCCTGCTCAGTGTATGATGTAAAGAGTTAATTGCACTCGAATTTGTATCTGTTCAGTTTTCACTATTTAATTATAAAATATCAGCTTTTCTTACTACAGTTTATTCAGAAATGGATGGCGAAAGAGGGTAGTAGTAATATTTATATACTCTCTCTGACGCTGTATCTTTTTCTGTTACTCTCAGCAATCGTCTTGATCCTGTTAGTCGCCAATGAATATGCCGGATTTCCTACTCAGGTATAATATTAAATTGTATAATTTTCTTATTTTAAATGTTTATTTTCATTCTAGACTGTTCTTGCTTGGGGCTTAATCTATAAATTTTCCAGCACCATTCCACAAAACATGCTTCATATATTTTAGAGTTTATCTGATTGTTGTCCAACTTATTGGTTGGGGATGTGTTGCAATAAATCATTGTTACATTTTCCCTATACCCAAAGGAAATCGAAGTAGTGGCATGTTTAGCGTGCATGGAAATGTCAAACTTCAGCTACGTTGAATTGAAACATGCCTAAGTTTTCACACTGCAAAACCCCCCACACATCATATTATGCTAACTGCGACAACTCGCATGTGTCACTATGCTTTTATTTTCCACATGCCCATGCATGTCACTATGCGACGTAACTGAAGTTGGACATTTCCACATGCGCAGAACATCTCTGAGCTGTCGCATTGAGATGACAAGGCCGCAATGCGACAACCCATAGATGTTACTATGCGACGTAACTGAAGTTGGATTTTTCCACATGACTAGAACATCTCTGAGCTGTCGCAGTGCGACGACAATGTCGCAATGCGACAGCCCAGATATGTTACAATGCGATGTTACATGCGACGGACATTTCCACATGCGCAGAACATCTCTGAGATGTTATACAGATGTGCCGCGACGTCTGCGAGATGTAGCGCACGTCGCAGTGCGACGTATTTTTTACGTCGCCGACATGTGACTGTGCTATTAGGGCTTTTACTTTCTTTAAAAAATATAGATGGCACCACCAATCAGAATTAACTGCACGAGACGCTATAGAATCGAGGCTTATACGAGTTAGTGCAAGCTTGCGACAGTGCAAATCCGTGTTTTGAAATGTACAACACCAAAGCAAATTTTGCAAAATAATGTGTATTTGAAAATTAAATCTTTTTTTTAAATATTTGTTCAAGATTTGGGTAAGATTTTGATTAAATTTGTGCATATTTTCATGGTCAAAAATGATGTTTTCCTATGCGGAACTTTTTTTTCAAGTTCCAAACATGCTATTTTCGGCAATTTCTTACTAAATATTAATTGTTGTTTCACTTAAATAAGTCTTTTATCATGAAAGAAAACATTTTGAAGTATTTATTAAAATCAAAATTACCAACATTAACTTTTTCCAAGTATTTTTTAAAAAATCACGAAAAGCGACAAAATTCCCCAGTCTGGAGGGAGATGCGCTGTCGAAAAGGCTCAGACCTGAAAGTGTTAATGAATTTAATAGTTTGTGGCAACAAGGTGGATGGAGAAGGAAGAAGTGACACCACACATTTTTTTAACAACAATATGCTTATGAAAAATAGCGTGATATGTGAAAAGGGAAAAGTGAAGTGTAACACTTTGTGACAGAAGGGGAAGAAAGGTAAACATTTTTGGGAAAAGGTGTGACAGCATTTATTTGCATACCCCAAGCCTTTTTATTTTCTTCTTCTTTCCTTCTTTTTTTCAGCGGTTTATTTATTACATCCCGTACTGTAGAGCTACTCAAAAAAAAAAAAAAAAAAAAACAGGAGACAACTTTTTTTCCAAAGTCTCTCTGGTACATTCAGTATGCTTTGACGCGATTAAAAAAGTGACTTAATCATTCTTTCTAAGAAGTTAAAAAATAAATGATTTGCTGAGAGATGAATAGTGTGGTGCTGCCCTCTACCAACAGATATCCACAAAAAAATTTTTCCGGAAAAATAAATAAAATAGATTAGAAATATAATAAGTGTTCACAATCCAGGATAGCAACCAGGGGAGCCCAATGGGAGGTCAAGGGACATCACTTTCGACACCCCAAAAATGTCCTTATTTTCAACTTTTTTCTAACAGTTCGGCGAATTCGGAGACCTAATTGTAGTGTTGCAGTTTTTAAATGCCCGAAAGTCCCTTCACATTAGTTTTACGTATGTATGTGTATTCACTTATTTTATCATTCAGAAAAACTTGAAGTTAGATTTGGCAAAAAGAGAATTTCTCCCCTCCCAAAAATTTAAGTTTTGTTCATCCCTGATTACAGCCAAGTTTCGTAACAGTTGTTTACTCTTTTTTAGACGTTTTTCTAATCTCTTTGAATTTCCGTGCTTTGCTGTTTGTTACGCACTCAATACTTTAAGCAATTTATTGTTTTACATGTATTTCAGTCCATCATTTAAGGTTTTTTATTTGTATCAATTATCATGCTAAAAGGACAATAATATAATTTTGAATAATTTAAAGACCTATACCATGGAGACTTAATACATATTGTAGGTAAACACAACAAAATACATACATAAATGTCTATTTATTTTTTGTCAAAAATTTAGGGAGAGCACTTGGCGTCTACTCTAATGTACTAAATGATGGGCATGATCAAAAACTAACAAAATTTCAAGTTTCGACTCAGGAATGTGCTGCTATGGCTAACATCAATTCCAAGGGTGCCCCTGCACATCCCCCACTGGCGATGGCACACCCACCTCCTCAAATATTTGGAGCCTCCCCCTGAAACGGAATCTCGCCCCCCCCCCCCCACAACATGACTCCAAACCCCACCTAAAAACTTTAATGGCTCAATCTGCGCCATGAAACACCATACGCAAAAAACAGCAAAACCCACGTCAATTACATTTAAATACATTTATTTATATTTCCCACAAACAGTGGGGATGGCAATTACGCTCACCCCCGCAATGATGTGCCGGGATCGGGTCCTGGTTATATTCATTAACGCAATCATTTTAAAATAATTGGAATGTTGGTAAAACCCCAGGATTATCTTCAAACATTCAAGCAAAACGAATCGGAAAATGTTTGTCCCTTCACGCAAGTGCTTTTTTTTTCGAGAATAGTTTGTCGGTTAAAAATTGAGCAAGAAATTATTTCTTTTTCAAGCTTGACAAATATTTTTTGTACATGTAAAATCGGAACAAAAGTGACCTTAATATTTCTTAGTAATTAAAACAACTCTGAATTTTTCTTTGAAAGAAAAAAAAAGCGAAAGTGTTGTTGCATTATGGCTTTATTGGAAAAATCAACCCATACATTTAATATAGCTCGTGTATCACATAAGAGCAAGTAGTATACCAAAAACATAAGTAATGAAAATGAGAACTAGAACAATTAAAGGAACATCATATTAAAATAATAATAATAAAATTTAAACAAAGCGAAAGTGTTGCGAAGAAATTTGATTAAATATATTTTGCGTTCAATAATAGATGGCAGCACTAGAAGTTTTTCGTCCTTTCTCTCTCTCTCTCTCTCTTACGTTTCACAAAACTCGGCAAATTTCTTTTAGTATGCAGCATGAATTGGAAAAGTGGGGAGAGAAGTATATAACACACAAATAAGAGTTACATCTTGTTTTCAGTTAATAGCTTTTTTACCGAAATTTAAATCATCCCTCCCCATAGGTATGCAAAAAAAAATGTTGGGTATATCTAGAATTATATATGGAACAAAATTTTATGCATGTGAAATGAGAGACATGCACAAGCTTTTTGCTTTGCGAAACAGGACTCAAAAGTGTTAAGCACTATGACGAACAGAAGTTTTAGCTAATATTGTGCTTTTTTCCCCCCTTTGTAATACTTCTTTTTTCATAGCACGAAGATTATTTATTACTAAGGGTTTATTTATTATTAATACTACTAAGTTTTACAGCTTGATCACATTAAATTAAAATATCGTGTTTATTTTAGAAGTATTGCTTTTTTTTCTGATGGAAATGTTTGAAGTGAATGTTGTTGAAATTTTAATTTATTTCGGTTGTGAAATTTATTTAGCCAAGAATGGTATTTAAACTCTAACCAATCGAACTATGTAGTGGTAGTTGCTGGTTTTCGTGAGAGGTGAAAATAATGTTATGATGATTTTCGTACTTATGTTTTGTTTTTAGTTAATCATTATGATTAGAATGAATACGCTAAAAAAATTATTTAGATAAAACGGATTTTTTACTTTCAATGTGGACTACGCCGGAAAAGTTTGTAGTATAAATCCCAGCCTATT
The DNA here is from genome assembly GCA_038373865.1 of Uloborus plumipes. Classification (NCBI taxonomy): domain Eukaryota; kingdom Metazoa; phylum Arthropoda; class Arachnida; order Araneae; family Uloboridae; genus Uloborus; species Uloborus plumipes. The sequence goes on along the minus strand of JAXGGA010001610.1, from coordinate 3,534 downwards.
ATTCCAACAAATGCTTATATGAATTGAAAACTGTCGCCTTCGAAATTAGTTTGGCAGTTCCAGTTGTTCTTATTCTTGGGGTTAAGTTCAGAGACTATTGTGTACATAACCCGATTATTCTGACATTGGGCATGGGGCACATTTCTATTTCAGCCTCTCCCCCCTCTCTCATATCAGTTACGTGTCACGAGTAAAAAAAATTCTTACAATACCAGAATAAAATAAAAGTTTTATGCACAGATCGAACTTAAAAATAAAAAAAAATAATGCTATCAAATTTTTAAGAGAAAAATATATGTCGACACACACAATAGGCTTTTAGTATTAATAGAAAATTATTTATGGCATTTTAGTAAAATACACAGTAGGCATTTAGTATTTAGGAGGCGTTGGATGAAGTAACGGGATTTTGGGCCCCATTGAAATCCAAGAGTAGGGGCCTGTGCCCCGTGTGCCTCTGCAGTAATCAGGCTCTGATTGTGTCCTTATTTCGTTGGGGACAGAAAGGAGTGTTGGCGGAATTCTTCTGGCTATATTTCGGGAGTGCTGTCCTTACTCTAATGGGAGTCGGAAGGAGTATGATGCTATTTTTGAACTGTTATCACATCAAACTATGAGAGATAATTAGGGACTGTATCCTTATTATGATATGATTTTTGAGGACTGTTTCTCACTTAAAAATACTATCCTTATTGTAAAAAATAACTTCAGGGGGACTTTTAGTTAGTTTGAAATTGTTCTCTTTACTGCTAAGTTAAATTTTATTTGCTGTTTCCAAATTATACCTTGTATTTTTAGAGATTATGCGTCACATATTCTATTTTTTAAGGTTTTTTGAGTTTATTCTAATTGACAATTTTTCGTGCTAAGTAATGCTGAAGTTCCTAATGTAAAATAAGCTCTTAATTGTGCTCAAAAAAAGGTAAGAAAATGAAGTCATTGCACTTGTATTACAACTGTGAAGAGGAATAAACTACCGTTTACTGCCGAGTTGATGTTGGCAGGACCAAACGGCGATAATGGGGGAAGGGAGTCCCCAACTCCAACACTTTCGTGGTCCCCCGTAGTAAAACCTTATAATTCCAATCATTCAGAGGGAGTCTGGGGTGCGGACTGCAGGAATGCTGAAGTGTTCAAGCACTCGTTCAAAATATTTTTAGGATTCAAAGCACCCTGCATTTCAACTAAGCAGAAGAAATGATAAATAAATAAAGAAGCAGATATTAATGTTCTTTTTTTTTTGTTAAATACTAGTCTAATTTTTTTCACTGAGCTGGGAGATGAGATATCTTGACTTGAGTAACAAATTCATTTTGCGAAAATACATACATTTGAAACCGGGAAACTGGTTAGATTAATTTCAACGGGGTCAACTATCCCTTTTACCATTCAAGAAACAAACCACACTATTATGTTGCTATACCTTATGATTATTTTCTTGCCTTTACACATTATTTTCAAATAATTTTACTTTTTATTTGGATTCTTTCTTTCGTTTTATTTGCACCCATTCATTAAAGTAGAACATAATAATAAAGCAAATAATAGTTACTATCTTCTCCCATCAAGTATTTCTCGTTCAAAAATATCTACTCTGCATTTTTATGAGTTTTAAATTAAGAGATTATATCTTTTTCTGACTCACTAATTCCTAATCTTTAGAACTTAAAGATTCAGTTCCAAAAGTTATGGCATATGACGTCAAAACATTTTTTTCCCAGCTTGTAGTAGAAATGAATGTACTTTATGGTACTAAATCGGAAAATGACTATAATTTTTTTCATTTCAAGGGAAAAAAAAAAACTTTTAGGTACCAGTGAGCTTGAATATTCTTAAACTTTAGTACTTTCAGCACGACAAAAAAAAAAAAAAAAAAAAATTGAAATAAATTTGAGATTCGAATACCAATGTTTTGCACTTTTAGTGAAGTTCTGCTGTTAATTTTCTTTAATAAAGAAAATTCACGCATGATATGCAGTCGAACCTTAATTCAAAAACTCAAAAGGACCTTTTGAATAATTCATCTTAGCCGTAGCTCGTCTTATATAAAAAACTAACTAACTGACTAAATAAATAGCGTAAATAATAGCGTAATAATGCGTGAATCCAATAGGACGGGGATTGCAAATGTAGTTCGTCTTAGCAATGATTCGTTTTATGTGTGTTCGAATTAACGAGGTTCGAGTGTTTCAACAACGGTCAGTACAAGTAGTTATAGTTCGTGGTTGAAGAGCAATTTAATTTCAGATACCATCCATTAAAATCAGGCTTCCTGTCATATATTTGGGATCATATCAGAATCAGAGATTCTATCTCGCATTAGGAGAGGAAAAAAAAAACATTTAATTAATAGGTACGCACTAATATTTCAGGAAATAGAATATTTTACGAACAAAAAAATCAAATCATCTCGTCAATAACATCTCATACCATTCATAATAATAACCGAATACAGCGTGTCGTCGTTTAACCTAGAAGACCTCTATTTTCCCAACCATTAGTAATAGATACATATTTTGAACTGCAAAAATGTTTAAAATGAGAGGCATATTTAAGACATTGAAAGTTTGAAACTGAAAAAAAAGCAAAACACGAAATCTAAACTATTTATCTGATCTCCTAGCCCTCTACATTGCATTAAGCTAAACAATTTAAATTGAAAATTAAACCAAAACAAAAATTGAAACATTTTCGACCAAAACTCAAGGAGATATTAGAGTTCAAAATATTAGGGGACTGTGCAGAAGATGAGATTAGAACATATAGACTTTTTCAAAAAATGAACGAAGTAAACAAATAAATATTTATAATTGGTATTGAAAATTAACTGAAAAAGTAATGATAAGTATAACACACAACAAAAGTTCGTACAATTTGAAACAAATTCTTTGCACACAAACAATTTTAAAATCTTATTAACTGCTATATTTCCTCCCAAGAGGTGTATTAGCTGTTGGATACCGTTCAAGTACATTGAGAAGGTTTATAAAAGCTATTGTTTGTGAAGTTTTGTAAGCAGAAAACCTTATTTACCTTCAATATCTTATTGAATATCCATTGGTAGACAAATTCTGTTTCTGGACATGTTGATCTAGATGAAGTTGAAAACAACATCGTCCAAATATTGTAAGAGAAAAATATTCACCTGCAGAGAACAGTACAAATTACATAAGTTCGATTTAAATGATAAAATTATAGGATAAAAGCACCAGTAATTGACCATTTAAGAGCTTGATTGTGGACTTTCGTACAAGTATGAATATTTCAACAATTAGTACAACAACAAAAACATTTCAAATCTGAATTCCATTCTTTACTAATTGTACTTCAATTAGGTCACTAATTTTTTAAAAAATAACAACAATTTTATGCAAAAAAATCGAGACATTTTTGATTTCTAGTATATGGCTTCAGCAGTCGGCTATTGATAAACAGTACTCGGCCTTGCATGATCCAGTGGAGTAGGCCGTTTCCGTTTCATTAATCTTATGGGATGTAACAAAATTTGAATTTCAACAAAATGTAAAGCGAAAC